>JXOV01010002.1:0-13693 GCA_001014945.1 Clogmia albipunctata | reverse complement strand
AAATATTTATGTATCGTCGAATTGAGTATGAGGGGGGTGATTGTAAATTGGAAGTATTTTTAATCGTCGAAACAATTTTCGATTTACAAGAAATCTCACTTTAAAAATGGTTGATGTTGCGAATATGTTCAATCGCAAATATTGAGAATTTATTTCCACTTTAAACATTTTAATATCATAAAGAAATTATTGTCTGATAAAGTAAATTTTGTTTAAAAAGGAAATTGGATTTTTTATAGGAGCAAACAAATTAACCAATAAAATTCTCGTTGCTAAAAAAAGCTCCAAAAATATTTGTAAGTGTAATTCTCGAAACAGTCTCTAAATTGTCTAAATTTCACTTTTGGCAATTATTTTTAATTAAATTATTTTCTTCTCTCTTTCCCTCCCTCTTGCAGGAATAATTGGGTGGCCCAAACAAAAAGATACCTACCGCCTCTTGGAACGCACCACGTCTTACATTTCCCCAAAGTACACGATGCCTGGATATAGAATCGACGACAAACCCTATAACCACATTTTTATCGGGTGAAATTTATTTTGGTATCGAATTTGACAAAAAAAAATATTCAATTACATTTTGAAATCTTAGGTTTCTTTGATTTCGTGCGTGAAATAAATAAAATTATGAAAATCAAATGGTGTTCATTTTTATTTAAATATTATCATTTTAGATTTATTTTTAAAGTAGCCTTGTTCTTTAAAGCGTTTTTCAGGAAACTTGGACACCTCAATGTCAATAATTAATTGCAATATTAATGTAGGATTAGAAGAATGATTATAGAAAAAAAGTCCCTGGAGCGAAGCGAGGAATTAGAGGTTTGATGTGGTTTAACGATGAAAAGAGCGTGAAGTTGAATTTTCTCTTTAATTTTCTGGAATAAATACGGAATTAATCTTTAAAACTGGTGTTCACAATCCCTTGTCATTTCTACATTAATATAGCAATTAACTACAATATTCCTAAAAAAATCGATAAGTGCTTATTATTTATTAAATGAATTTCATGTTTACAACACTGTACCATGTATTATGAAAAGATTAAGTGTAGTATCAGTGTTAATATGGAATACTCCTTTTTAAAAACGAACAAAATTTAAGTAATAAAATTATTATGAAATGTTCATTAAATTTGTTGTTTTTATACTTTAAATAAGGAATTAATTTTTTAAACAATGTGTAGAATTTTACTTTTTGGCATTTAATGTGAAAAACTTTTAAATGATTTATAAATCATGGCCTACTTTATTATAGTGAAATGAAAAACGTCTAAATATAATTTTCATTTTACGCTACTAAGATTAAAAATTATAATTTTTAGTAGTTAAATTTTGGTACAAAGTACTAATTTTGTGTATTTACACGATTTGTAATTGTCTGCGGGTGTTGAATTATACTTTTTTCAACACTGTACGATTATAAAACAATTTCTAGAGGAAGCATTGGCTACTAAAATGTAAACATTTTTCAACCGAATTGTATAAATAATTATTTTTGTTCTTTTGAATATTTGAGGTTTAAAAAATTCCTAATTACTAAATGAATATCTGTAATTAAATAATTTAATAAAAAATACTATTTTTTGATAATAAAAGTAATAAAATAGATTAAATGGAGATAAAAAATGATTCCGACTTACAGACGCACTATAAGAAGCCTTTTAAAATATTTGAATATATATAAAGTACCTCTATCAACCCTAATTGAATTTTAATGTAGCGGAGACGTCTGGTAAGGTTAAATTATGATTCATTATAATCTCTAATTTTTTTTTAAATATTATGTTATTTTTTCCTGTTTACAATTCCAGAATTCAATTCAAGATCTAAATTCCTATAATATTTAATTATTAATTTCACAAAACCTGTACCTTAAATAACTTTCAAATTACATTTTGTGTGAACCACAAAATAATTATTATTAAAAGGACTCCTATATTTAAATGTTTTAAAATAATAATATCCTTACCTAAAAAATTCCTCTATATAAAACCAGAAACCATAAATACTCCCTCATTAAAACCACAATTTCGTTAAAATATAAAATTTATTAAACAACTTTCTTCTCGTCTCCTCATCTTCTCGCATCTCCTTATCCAGTGCCGTACTTCTTAAGTTTGAGGGTCTGCGGCAGTTGGTCCAGGAGGACGACGGGATTAATTTCCACCCCGACGAGTTCGTCGTCGTTGTCGCCGAGCCAGGACAAATGGACAAAGTGCTGGGCGGAAAAATTAAAAGCAAATTAAATTAATTGGCCGTGTAACATTTTAATTAAGGGATTTACTCCCACTTACCTTTGCCTCCTTCACGATTTTCTTTGTGTAATTGCTCTGGTCAAAGACTCTGCTCTTTCTCCCCTCCTTTTTGCTCCTTTTCGTGTTGATTTCCTCTTTTTCATCTTGATTTTGCTCACTTTTTTCCGTCTTTGTGACCGAGAAAATGGTTTTTTCGGTCTGAATCAGCATCAAATCGCTTTTTCGCGGATCCACGACCAGATTTTGATTCGCAAATGAATCGCTATCGAGCATCGTGGAGTAGCTGAACTTTAGCTGGTTCAAGTCGTACTCGACCAGCTTCCCATCCGCGTAGGAGACAATGACGAGGTGTGTCTGCTTGGGATGGACAGTGAGCGTCACCGCGGGACAATTGTATTTAGGCAGATTCGAGAAATGCTTCCACTCTGACAGACTCTTCTTCTTCCCGCTGCCCTGCTGCAACTGGAACACCACCACGCTGTTACATAATCCCGCCACAATTAGGTACTGACAACAGTGAGACATCACCATCAAGTGGATCGTGTCCAGGACAACTAGAAGAAATGGAAAGAAGTTAAATTTAATAGAGATTTCTTTAAAGAAATAGTTTTACATTTTTAAAATAAGCGTAAATTTAAATTTATAATTGTATTTTTATGCAAATTGAATCCTAGCATTGTACACAAATTTTTTTTTAATATTATGTTTAGAGATCCATTATAAAAAATAATATTAATTGAATTAAATACATTGAATATTAGGAATTATTTATTAAAATTATATAATGAATGAAATTTAATCAAGAATTTTTGAAATTTTTTGAAAACACGTTTATTAAATTTTAAATAAATTAAAGACAATATTATTAACTCGTTTTTCGAACTCTTTGCATTAATAACTATTATGACCCAATATTTCGATTACCATTTTGCAATGGATTGAGTATAAAGTAAATCATATAAAATCATGTTTAACCCAAGTTCAAGATAAATACAAAATAAAATTGATCTATTTTATCAGTTATAAATATAAATCAAACTATATTATTATTCGACGTCGACACACAAACCGTTACTAGTCTAGTTCTAACCAATTGATTTACGCAATTAAAGTTATCAAATGCCCTATCCATTCATTTGCCAATCTTTCACAATTGACTAGCATGTCTATGATTCATTATGATGTGATTAGCACCATGAACTAATGATTCTATATAGAGCCTATTTATTAACTGGTTTATGCCACAGAAACAGAGCATACATGTAACGAATAAGACCATCCCTTTCACAACTTTCATCTGTATCCATTGACGGAATGCACAAAGGTCAGTTTTTGTTAAAAAAGCGATCAAAATTAATTACGTTTACAATAAATTTTTTAGAATTTTTTTATAGTGGAATAAAAAAATATACAATTGAGAAATACTTATTTCAAATTTCATCAAAATCGGATCAAAATTAATGAAATTGCAGCTGAAAAACTAAAACTCTGTAAAATATGCTTTTTCAATTATGCATTGAATTTTCCACAAAAAAAACAATAAAATAATATATGTAATGTTTGTTTTGTGATTAAATGGCTTTTTTAGAATACCATTTAAGATTTTATGTTGAGAATTGACATATAGTTGTGTTCGAATATTTTTTTAATATTTAATTATTGATAAAGAACAATTTGTTGATTATTACTATAATAAGAAATAATGATTTTAGCGTATTATAGTTTCATTGAAACCTTATAAAATGTATATTTAATCACTAGAACAATTAAAGAATATACAATACCATTTAATTTGAGCTATAAATGTTATCTGGTACTATATTTTTTGAATAAATACGAGCTTTGAAACTGTCGAAAACCTGAATTTGATATTTTAACATCCTAATATATACGAATATTCTCTATAGTAAATAACATGATTAATATTAATTTATGTTCTATTTTACTATTATTGACTCTTAATCTTTAATAATTTGTACTTTTAACAAATCTTGAATATGTTTTTTTTCATTTAATCATGTCGTTTGTATATTGCTTACTTTCTATTAGTATTTTAACTCATTAATACTAATTATTGACGAGTTTTTGATACAGTTATTGATTTTTTTTCTTAAATAGCAATTATTTAATAAAAATATAAATATACAAACAAAATTAAATTATATTTTTCAAACAAAGTTCCACATTTCGTATTTTAGGTGTTTAATTAATAATGCAAATTAAAATTCAATATTGAATTAAAATCTAACAACGCGAAAAATCAGCAATAAATGATTAAACTTCTTAAATTTTAATATTTTCTAAAAGTGTTTATGCTTAAGTCTTCTTAAGTTACACCTATTAAATATTTTACAAAAAATTTAGTCAATAAAATTTTGATATGAAAGGCTTGTTTTGCGCATATTGAATATAATACAATGTTTTTATTGAACCCTCATCAAAAATATAATCGTATTTATAATATATATATTGTTTGAAAAGATATTACTTGTTTTTACATTATTTGTGATCTACCAATAAGTAAAGAAGCTTAAACAAGGCATTTTCAAACAATATATTGCGAAAAAATTGATGTAGCATCAAGACGTAGATTATTGTGGAAAACAATTTTAAGAGGAATTTTGACTTTAAAAAAAAACTTTGTTAAAAAACCGCAAAAATCTGCACGAGTTCTCAACTGATTCATAAAATAGATATATTGGACTATTTTATGGTGCATAAATTTCCACGGAGTACAGTATTAAAACTTTACGTGAAGTTTCCTTAACACAATTTTTTATACTATTTTTCAACAGTCAAAACTATCAATTTCATATTCACTTATATTAAATATAATTATACATATTAATTAAACATACCATGTTGTGTTTTAGGCATTTTAAATAAAAACTCTAACTTTATTTTTGTCACAGAAAAAAATCACTTAGAACTGCACTTTAAAAGGTTCAAAACAAGAATAACAATTTCACTGATTTTCAAAAGCATGCTACGCAAAAGTGCAATAAAAATCAGGTAAAATATAGTTGGTCCCTAAAAGACAAACATTTACCGTAATAAAATTGATCATTACCGTAATCCTCAGCTGAAAATGAAATTTGGACTTATGATCGCTTTTGAAATCAAAACTGACCTCTGTGGAATGGCAGCAGATTACTAGCATTAGAAAGATCCGGTTTATCTCTTCGATTCTGTGCACTTCATCCAAGCTTTGAAAACATGTCTGGTCGAACAAATAGTATTGACGATACTAGTTGTTCAACAGTTGAAACCAGAGTTGAAGATGTATTATTAGCCTAATGTAAAATATGTCCTTTTTTCTTTTTTTTTTTGATAATTTAACTCCCACAAATTAGTTTAAAATATACACGACGAAACAATATCCTAGGGCCGACTTCATATAAACATAAAATCACCTTGGGCCAGATGACCGGGACACCAGTGCTGTGTTGCAGTTGACATGAGTATAATTTCAGAAGTGTCACTGAATTTATAATAGTTTATATTAATAAACATTGCAATAGTATAAGTGAAATAGCTTTAAAAATAAGAGAATTTACATAGAGGTTATAAAAAGTAACATTTAAGAAATGTAATATTTGAAATTTAAATGCTAATTCATAATTGAAATAGTGAAGAATTAAACTTAAACATGAAAAGAAAAATGCTTAAATAACATATAGTCAATGAAAAGTCAAAACCCGTTGGTTTAGGTTGAGACTGAACAAGTTATGATGAGATGAGTTGATAAAAATCTTGAATTTTATAAATTTACTTATTAAAAAGAATCAACTTACATTTACTAGTATCAATGGTCTGTTTGAAGTCCAATTCCATTTCATTTTCAATTATCTCAAAGACATCGACTTCCCCTGTCGCTTTGTGGAGAAGCAGGAACTTTGAGTCTGGCGAAAAGAGGCAACGGATTGCTGGAGTGAATTTGGAAACATCGCTGGGAAGAACAGGAGAGAGAACCGCTTTGTCCGAATTGTTTGTCTGCAGATTAAACAATCGAATTCGATTCGTTGTGGAATAAAGGATCCATTGTCCGTTATTCGAAATAGAATTACAGGTGATTGTCTCTTTGTTCTTGCTGAGGAGTTCGACCAATTTCAAGGGACTTTCCTTTAAAACCAAAAGATCCATTTTTGTAATTTCCTCAGGTTCTTCCTCGTCTTTGGCTTCTACAACAAATCCTGATTCTCCTAACCTCCACACTTCAATGTAGTTGACGTATTTAAGCAGAATTAATCGGTTTTCTGTTGTTAAAACAGAAGGTCTTTCGAGGAAGGGTCCATATTGGAATGAGGTTTTTTCCTTGAATTGAGTTATGCACAGATTCCCATCAACACCTCCAGAAAGCACCTTTTCTCCAGTTACAATCAAGGCTTTCACATCGTGGGTGTGAGGGTATCTAACTGAGGTACGAACCCACTTCTGAACTTGTTGATTGTCCCTCTTAAAATTGGTCAAAGTGTAGGAACAAATTACAGGTTCAATTCCAGAAACGTAAAGGATTTCCTCTTTTTCATCCACTGCCAGGCAGAGGGCATCCTTTTGGAGGGCCTGGTAGGATTCTAGTTGACCTACTTTACCATCCCAGATAGTAAGTTTCCCCCTTGAATCAACAGAGGCGATTCTCAAGTCCTTTAAAACGACAACTTGCCAAATAATCGTTTCTTTTTTCGCTTCTGTGCGACCCGTTGTCATTTTATGAATCACATGTCCACTCTTCACGTCCCAGACTCGTAAAACGTCCAGGGAACCGGTCACCAGGAAATTCCCTGTCTGATCAAATTTACAGCACAAAATTCTGCCGTCCTGTTTGTCCATAATTCGGACGTATTGAAGGGATTCCAAATCTGGATTGAATTCACAAATATTCAAGTACCCCTCTTCAGTCCCAGCTGCAATAGTCTGTCCAAAGGCGTCAATACACCATATGGCATTCCCAGTCACCATTAAACTCTGTTTTATGGACAAAGACTTCAAATCCCAGTGAGAAATCTGCCCATTTAATCCGGCGGTCAATAATTCACTTCCAACCCAGCACATTGCCTCGACTGAACTGCCCACCATCGTCCTCTCCATGAAAGGGGCATTTCTCATATCCCAGATCTCGATAGCAGCATCATTTCTGCATTTACAAAAATAAAAATTACTTTAAACACCGGTTCTAAAAGACAACTTTTTACCTCGAAATCGCTAATTTTGATGTCAGCCTATTATAAGCCATGCAATTGATGGCCCGAGGCGCCAAGTTGTAGAACTTAACATTGTGAAGTCGGGCACAGCCCTTATCATCACTTCCATTAGCGGTTTTCTTCATTTTTAATTTTTATTAAAAACCAAAACAATAGCACATGGACATTTCTAAATTTGACAAGTGCTGTCAACAACAATTTTTTATTAATTCCACTGACTACCAACATTCGAAACGCATTTGTTTACTGAAAAAACTCGAAAATGACAACTGCCTGAGTTGTGTTTTGCAAATTTTAGTTTTCGCCAAATTATGAATTAAATTCGATTCTAGTGGATTTTTTTCATTCTCTGTAGCATCAGTGGCCATCATGTACAGGTCGTAATACAAAACCAAAGAGTAATACGGAAAAATGAAGCAGTATTTGGTGATAGTTTTTCTAGGTGTGTTTTTGTTTGAATCTGGAGACTTTTTCTGGTTTCTAATTGGAATATCGATTTGCAGTCATAATAGGATTAGTGGAGGCGACCACGGGATCCCGTGTTCTGGAGTTGAGCGATCGATTTTTGGACGTACGGCACGAGGGGCAGTGGCTGGTCAAGTTTTACGCGCCCTGGTGCGGTCACTGCAAGAGATTGGAGCCAGTCTGGGCTCATGTGGCTCAAGCCCTGTACAACACCAATATCCGAGTGGCCAAAGTAGACTGCACCAGGTTCACAGCTGTGGCAAAGGCGTTCAACATCAACTCCTACCCGACAATCATTTTGTAAGACAGTTTCTTTTCTCTTTATAACACTAGTTACAAAAAATACTTTTTATGAATCCCATAACGAAAAGTTATTTTGTCTTTCTTTTTGTTATTCTATATTAATTTGATCCTTTCCAGCATAAAAGGCGATCATGAATATATCTACAACGGAGACAGAAGCAAGGATGAGCTGGTTCACTTCGTGATGCGAATGTCTGGTCCTCCAGTTCAAGAGGTAAATAACTACAAATTTATTTTAAAAAAAACTATTATTAATTTTAATTCAAATTGCTTCCAGATCCAAAGGTCCGACAGCGTGGACATTCTGAAGACCAGCAATCCGATCTTCTTCACCTACGTCGGGAAGCAGGACGGCGCTCTGTGGAACACTTTTTACGCCGCAGCAGAGACATTCCAGCCGCACGGTTTCTTCTACGCCACCTCCATCGACATCGCGAAGAAGCACTTTGAAGTCGACACCAATCCCGCGGTCATGGTCTACAAGGAGAAGAACCACTTCTACTTTCCACGTAAGCCAAGATAATGATTTTATATTTTAAAGATAAAATTGTTAATACTAGTAATTTATGATAGATAATTGATAATTTTTTTCTTCACGCGTATTATGATGGGATATGATAATAGTTGTTTATGCAACAAGGTCGATAAGATAAGTTATTATTAAACACAAGGGTAGAGTGTAGCCAGTGCCTTAAAGAGTGTTAAATAATGCTTATAGACCGTGTTTTATACAAAATTTTATGCATTTTTATATAAATTAACAAAAAAAATTTAAAAAAAAAGCATTCGTTGGCCTAAAAATTAAATTTAATTTTTTTGTCTCGCTCACATTGTTTTCATTTCCTTTTCTAATTCTAAGAGAAAATGTAGAAAGCAATATCTTGCTTCTCTTTCTTTCACATGGGAAATATTATCCGTTAATGGATTGCTTTAAATTTAAACGGACGGAAAACAGTTGATTTAGAATTAATTTGTACTAATTTAAATTTAAATCATTCGGTAAATCAGTCAAAAACACACATACATCTGCAAATACAGTGAAACCGTACATAACAACACTGACGTACATATAAATTTGAAAAATTTGAAAAAACACACGTGCTTTAAAGAATGCTTTAAAGCACTTTTGCTATAATTACAACTTTGACAGAACAAATGCATAAAAGTGTTTATGCAGTTTTGTTGCTTAAAATTGATATTATGACACTCTAATTTGCTCTGTCAATGTTGTTTTTAAAGAATTCTTTTAAGGACTAGTGTTTTTATTATTATTATTAAAGTGTTACCTCCGTAAACAAAATTCATCATATAAATATATGAAAGTTACTTTGATACTGGAAGTTTTACTGTTAAATATTGACGAACTTTGACCAACATTATCCGGCACTCTATGATTACAGTTATGGATTTTAAAATTCGGTTTCAAATCAACAATTTGTTATGAAATAGAAACATTAACATAATTGAAATCTATTATCCTATTATTAGAATTAGTACCGGAGAAATCCAAAGCGATTATCAATTGAGTTTCTCTAAATTAAATGATCGGTGCAATTAAATAAAAGTTTAACAAACCGTTACACTGGTTTATTTGAATTTAATCAAATACAATTATGTTCTTTCCTTTTGCCACATTACTATCGATATATTTTATATGCAACATAATTCAGAGAATTTTTAAGATTTTTAAGATTTTGAATTTATTTACAAATGCATAAAATTTTGTATAAAACATGGTCAATAAGGATTATTAAACACTCGGGACTTCTTTAAAATACTCGTTTTGCTCGTTGCTTAAAAACCTTGTGTTTAATAATGTCTTATCTTATAGACCTTGTTGTTTAAATAACTATTATTAGACCCGCCATACGACACCGCACACTAGGGCAGTATAGATCTTTATACTGCATAGGTGAGGTTTAATGTTACTAATATGAATTCCCAGTTAATTTTGAACTATCTAAACGATGACGGTGTGTTGCTAGGGTGTATTCTCCCTGGACTGATAGTTCACCGCAAATAATATAGACATAAAGTTAATTACTCTTTAGAAAAAGTTTTAATTATTTTTTCTTCTTTGTAGTATCCGATGGTTTTCACCAGGTGGACTCTGACCACTTGAATTCCAGTCTCCACCAATGGATAAACGAGGAGCGTTTTCCCTGTTTCCCGAAGGTGACGCGGAGCAACATAAACGAGATAATGTCGACGAAAAAGTATCTCGTTTTGGCGATCGTCGAGGAGAACAAACTGAACGAGATCGAGACCCACGAGCAGGAGTTTCGCGACATGATTGAGTCAGTGATCCGGAATCACCACCAGAAGTACCATTGGCGGTTTCAGTTTGGCTGGATCGGGACCCCGGACCTCGCTTATTCCATCGCGATGGACACTCTTCCCACTCCGCACTTGATCGTCTTGAACTCGACGACGAATCAGCACCACATTCCCGACGACGACCCGATGAAACTGACCGTTGAAGCGGTCCACATCTTCCTGGACAGCGTGCATAACCAAAGCGCGCCCTCTTACGGCGGGAATGCGTTCCACGTTCGCTTCTATCGATCGTTCTTCGAGGCGAAACAGAGTCTGAAGGAGATGTGGAGAGGAAATCCCGTCTTAACGTCGGTCCTGTTCGGGCTACCCCTAGGATTCCTCTCCCTCATCATCTACTCCATCTGCTGTGCTGACATCTTGGACGCCGAGGAGGAAGAGGAGGCGGAACAGCACGAGAAAAAGGAGTAACTTTTCTAAGCAAATTTCAATGATTGTGTCCCTTTTGTGATTTTATTTTATCGAATTTCTATTTATTTGTGTTTGTATTCGTATTATGATTAATAAAATAATTAGTATAATAAACTGGTTTGAATTTAAATTAAGAATATAGCTGCCATTGAAAAATGGATACTCAAAGAACTCTAAAGTGAACGCTTGGTGTTCGTAATGTGTGTGTGTTGTTTTGGTGACAAACCTGTTAACACATAGGTCCTATACTATATAGAATCGTTTTTTATGGTATTAACCCCATATCAAATAATTTTCTTTATCTACAATCACATATTGAGGTTATGTTAAAATTTCTTTTGTCTATACTTTTTATTTTTTATATGATTTTATCAATCTTTTTAAAGTTTTTCTACCAGTAATGAAAATAAAACTTTATATCTTAAATGAATTTTACACAAAATTTAAATTTGTCCAAAAAATTTTCAAAAAAGACTTAAAAAAAGAAATCTACTGAAATTAAACGAATTAATTTCAAATCCATCCCACTGCTACCAACATATAACAATCCGTCACTCAAAAGTCACATGGGTTTGTTGATTTTTCTAATCATCTTTAAATCTCCCAAAATCAAAATATCTCATAAAAGCTGCGATGTCGAGTGAAATAATCGACGACATCGAGGACCTGATATCGAGTGAGGACATTCAGCCGAAGGAGCGCTACGTGAACAAGAAGAATGTGGTTATAAGAGCGAAAAAGAAAAACGCCGGAGAGTCAAAAGTAGTGGAAAAGCCGATTTATGACTCGATAATCCCTGGTACGCAGACGATTTACGTGAAGACATGGGGTTGTGCTCATAATAACTCTGACAGCGAGTACATGGCTGGTCAACTATCATCTTTTGGGTACAATTTAACGACGGAGAAAGACAAGGCGGATTTGTGGCTTCTGAACAGTTGTACCGTAAAAAATCCCTCGGAAGATACTTTCAGGAATGAGATACAACACGGTGTGGACAGTGGAAAGCATGTAGTTGTCGCTGGGTGCGTTCCACAGGGCGCTCCAAAGTCGAATTACTTGCAAGATTTGAGCGTGATTGGGGTCCAGCAGATAGACAGGGTTGTGGAAGTGGTTGAGGAAACTCTTAAGGGACATACTGTGAGACTGTTGAAGCAGAAAAAGGAGATGGGAAAGCGCGTTGCTGGTCCTAAATTAGCTCTTCCGAAAATTCGTAAAAATCCCCTGATTGAAATCATTCCAATCAACTCTGGGTGCCTAAATCAGTGTACTTACTGCAAGACGAAGCATGCCAGAGGAGACTTGGTTAGTTACCCACCGGAAGAAATTGTAGAACGAGCGAAACAAGCGTTTGATGAGGGAGTTTGTGAAATTTGGTTAACTTCCGAAGATACTGGAACGTATGGAAGGGATATTGGGACATCCCTTCCGGCACTACTATGGAAACTAGTTGAAGTAATACCAGATGGAGCCATGCTGAGAGTTGGCATGACCAATCCTCCTTATATTTTAGAGCATTTAGAAGAAATTGGAAAAATCCTGAAGCACCCAAAAGTTTATTCTTTTCTTCATGTCCCTGTCCAAAGTGGAAGTGATGCTATTTTAGGGGAAATGAAAAGGGAGTACAATAGAGCAGAATTTGAGAAAGTGGTCAACGTTTTAAGGGAGTCCGTCCCAGGAGTGACAATCGCAACAGACATTATTTGCGGTTTTCCAGGAGAAACAGAATCTGACTTTGAGGAAACAATGTCCCTTTGTGCTGAGTACAAATTCCCTTCTCTGTTCATAAACCAGTTCTTCCCTCGTCCAGGGACCCCAGCAGCGAAAATGGTCCGAGTTGATCCTGTAATTGTGAAGAAAAGGACGAAAAAGTTGACCGACTTATTTTACAGTTACGAACCCTATTCCCATAAAATTGGAGAAGTTCAGACAGTTTTAGTAACTGAAACGTCTCACGATAAACTACACTACGTCGGACATAACAAGTTCTATGAACAGGTGCTCCTCCCAATGAATGAAAACCTTCTAGGGAAGTCTCTTAAGGTGAAAATTATCAAAGCCACAAAGTTCAGCATGGAAGCAGAGATTTTGGACGAGGAGAACCAATGGAAGGAAGTGGCTAAAACCACGGTGATTTCTAAAAAGTCCCTATTAAATGGTGAAAATCAGTTTTTGGACACGAATGGAGAACCTCTATCAAATGGACATGCTGTGGTTGAGGAAAGGAGGCCTCAAACAGTCTCAGTCTACTTCATTTACGCAGTCATTGCTGTTTGTATGGCGCTCATTTATCGATTCACCTGGAAGCTGCTCCAGGATATTGAGTAATGAACTAGAATTCGTTTTAATCCGTTTAATTTTAGTCAGCATTTTTGTTTTGTTGAAATCGTACGAAAGTAAAATAAAAGTTTACAAACTAATCTTTTTTTTAATTTTTCTTTATACAACTTGGTTTAAAAAGTCTAGAGAATAGTTGTTTGCTATAAGGGTATAAAGAGCCGTTTTTAACATTGGAAACGAGTCTTAAATACAAGATGAGTTTTTCAAAGTTCCCAAGTCAAAAAGGATCTCTATTTGACCGTTCTTTTGACTTAAACAAGATTTATTTGTAGATTTATAACATTCTTTTTTTAACTAGTGAAATAAAAACTCTAAATTTTCACTAATACGAAAAAGTGACGCAGTTTTTCAATAAAATAATATATTTTATACAATTTTGTATAGT
>JXOV01010000.1:0-12733 GCA_001014945.1 Clogmia albipunctata | reverse complement strand
GGTTGTCTTAATTTGTGTCTTTTAGTTTTCTATTAGTTTATTATAATTACTTATATTGGTATGTATATTGGCATAAATAAAAAAATTAATAAATAAATACTCATAGCCGCAAGGCGTAGTTAAAAAATTTCCAATAGGTGGTTTTCCAAATAAAATTTTAAAAAAATTGTTAATCCTGGCAATTCACAGGTAAACTACGCCCTTCAAAACTGACGACCATATAAATTGAATGGATTTCTTTTACGGAGGTTACACTTAAATAATAAAGAAAAAGCACAAGTACTATAATAACGACTTTGACAGAGAAAAATTTTGTGTCATAATATCAATTTTAAGCTACAAAAATACATAAAACACATAATTAAACACTCGTATCTATTAGAAAACTCATTACATTCGTTTTCTAGAACTGTATTCGTGTTTAATTGTGGTCCATTTTTGCCACACGTTGTTTATATAACTATTATATATTTGTATTACAATAAGTAAGCTTTTGAACATTGACATTTTATATTCCAATTTTAGAGTCTATAAATAAATTGAATTGATATAATTTTCATTATTAGGACTTAAAAATATCTCTAAAATTTATATAATTTCCATTGTTTTAAAAATAACTTTTAATTTGAAACATTTAGGCTAATTTCATTTTCTTAAAATGACTTATTTATAACTGTTTTAACATTTGATTGTTTGAAAATAACTATTTAATTTATAAAACTTCCTTAAATGTGAAATAAGAAATGTCAGTTATTTTTAATGGAATTTATATAATTTGCTCATGAATTAAAAACAACAAATGCCTGATATTAGATTTATTTTATTTCCATAAAATTGTTATACATTTGTATTGTTTAATTATAAGTTAATTATTATTAACTATAATTAACAGGCCATGTGTTGAAACGAACAAACTACTTATGGTCTAAATATAAACCAATTTTCTGTAATTTATTTGTTGACATTCGTTGTTTAACTATCTTGTTTTTCTTTGTTATTTCAGATGGTCCTACTAAGTGGAAAGGTATGTCATTTTTTTGTTAGTGTTTGGTTAATGTTCCTTTGTTTTAACTCTTATAAAAGTGTGACATAGTGAAAACAAATTGAAAATGTAGATTAACAATCAAAAGTGAATGTGTACCACATAATTTTATTGTGCTTAATAATATATATCATTAAGAGTACGTATTTAATTAATGTGCCTTTTAGAATTATTATTAATCAGTATACAATATATAGTGAAATAAACTATTATATTATCTATTTAAAAGAATAAAACTATTGAAATTTGATATATTAGGGGCCCCCAGGGCCCTCCGAAGTTTTTCCAGCGAAATGAATTCTTATTTACCTTTTGTTCAATTGATCATATTGCAAAAGTTTTGCAAAAATACATATTATCCAGGTGCTTATTTTATCCATTAAGGATTCATCTTTTCAAGATTTTCTAGAAATAGAATCCTATTTATATTTTTTAAATTTTTTTTTCTTTCAAAATGACAAATGGACAAAATGGCACACCTGAAATTCTGTCTATAAGTGGTATTTCTTTAATATAGTCGAACATATTTTGTCTATAGATAGCCAAAATGCCCGGAAATTATAAGAACTCAACTTATCGTCGGTCCTGGAGGCAAGACAATATCGAAGTCGAAATAATGAAGAGAAATGTTCATATTTATACTCTAAAGACCTTTTTTTCGAGATCTAGACCCAGAAGAGGATGGTAAATTGTGGGCATTGGGTTAATAGTTCTTGAACATACGTTCCTAGACGAACACAGCGTTTTGTTTGCAAAATTATGCCAATAATTACATCGAATTTACCGGTATGTCATTTTGTCCATACTGTTTTACAAAAGAGATTTTCGACGATTTCTGTTTAAAGAAGTTTAAATATTTTTTTTGCTCAGATTTTGCAACAATTGGATATTAATTTAAATACATAGATAACCAAACATGATTACTGTATAATATGGCGTTGTTGTGTGCTACCCATAAAGAATTATGATCCAAAAACAAAACATCATGCCATTTTGTACTTACTTCCCGTAAATGATAACATGTGGAACATTTTTAAATTGAAAATTAAATTATTAAATTAATTCATTTAGTCTTACAATTCATTCAAAAACCATATATCTTGATAATCCAGAATAAAGTGAATGAACCTTTGCTAAAAATAGGGGCCCAATAATTATTGATTTTTGTGGGCTCTACGCTTTACGTGCTCTTTCTTGAAAGAGCGATACCCACAAACCGTTCGTGGGTGTGCTCTGTTGCTTGTAGGCATTATTTTATTTATGTCTTAAGGAAGTACTTTTCCTAATTCTATGTCGCCTATATTAGTATGATGTCTCAATATTGAAAAATCTAACTTAATTCGTAATCTGTCAAATCAAAGCTTTCTTTTATACCTTTTTTCATTGCAATTTCAACATTTTTCTTTGCAATGTCAAGTGTGGCACTTTGCCAACGAAATCTGCCTCCGATCCGTATTTTTCTGATATTTAACATTAAATTCTGTTGGATATACATAATTTAATATCTATAATAAATAATTATATCAAATATTAATAATCTTCAAATAAATTCAATTTAACAATATTTAAATATCAGAAAAATATCAAAAAACGAAGGAGAAATACGGATCGGAGGCAGATTTTGTAGGCAAAGGGCCGCTCGGACCACTCTTGACATTGCAAGGAAAAAAGTTGAAATTACAAATGATCTTCCTTGACATTGTAATGATAAAATGCATTGCTATGAAAAAAGTTGTGGATCAATTGTAAAGATTATTTAATTGGGGAATAAATGGAATTTGGACGATTATGTGATTACGTGTGTTTCGCATTATCATACAAAAGATGTGATAAAAAACTGTCATGTAAAACAAAATATAATGTGAAGCGCTGTTGTTCACGGTGGCATTTTAGCTTACTAGCCAATGTATTGTACAGTGAAAGACATCAATTATCGTTTAACATCTTAAGCAATTTGTTGTTAATGAAATTCCGATTTAATTAATAAAATTTGAAATTTTTTTAAATTTCATTTTTCTCCACTCTGAAATAACGAATATTTTCCGCTAAATGTGATCATCTAATTTTTACTGCCTACTTTAAGAAAAAGCGAGCACAAAAAGTAGTAAATGAGTAAAAGAGAAGCGAAAATTGATGAACTGTTCGTGGGTTCGAATTTGCCCACACGGGCTCTGTGTGCCCCATGCTCTTGTCCCTATCCGATGGTTACACATTCGGTGTTTTATTAGCTTCTCTTCTATTTATTTGAATTATCGCGTGCTTTTGTTAATTAACAATAGAATAAAAATGTTTGAATTTATTTCTAAATATCAAGAGATTTTGTTGGGAACTCGTAATAACTTACAATTATAGAGAGGTTCGAATTATCGCAGAATTATCGAGAATCCACTGTAAATCATTATTTTTTAAAAATCGGAATTTTTGGCATTGATTTATCACTCAGTACATTTTAGCTGAAGATTTTCTCATTAACCCAATATTATTCTGACTTATTACATAGCAAATAAGGATTTTCTTTTTTCAAACTATTTTGAAGAAAAGAATGATGATTAGAATACCGTATTAATTAATTAACTGTAATTTACCAAATATTTAGTTGTTAAATGCAAAAATAACTGTGTGTTTGTCATGTGAGAACTGGGTTTATTATTATTCTTAATTTTTTGTATTCCTTCGTCGTGCAAAAAAACTTTTACTCATATTAAAAAATCATTAAGTTCATATATTCTTTATATAAATAACTACGAGTATTATTGGCTAAGATTTATAAATAACCTTTTCCAATTTCATTACTTGAATATTTAGCAATAAATATGAAATTATATTTCATATTATTGGCTGTTTGTCCTCGTTTGATATTTATTCATCGTGTTTTCATATAAAATTAGAATTTTTAGGAAATAATACAGTTTTTATTTGCTGAACAAAAATAAATTGCAATTCAATATTCTCAGAAAAATAAGAATTGGTCTTACTCGTAAATTGGAAGTGGGCAAATATTTATAACTTACCAAATTGAATCCACTTTTAATTATTCCATCGCGTTACGTCCTTTAATTAACTAAATCGAATTCACCTTTTCACCTAATTAATGTAAATCACAATTCATAAGTTCTAAATCTGAATTAATTCAAAATATTTAGTGTTAGGGCAATTTCTGTTTTAATTTTATATAATAAAAGGCTCAAGTTTCAATCAATTATATTGGTATTCCTTTTTCTAATTCAATAATTAAAAGTATAATATCTAATATTTTAAGTGAATAACTTTGTTGTACGATATTTCTTTTTTTTGTATTAATATCTTCATTATAACTGTTTTTATGATAAATTACACTTTATATTTTACAGAGAAATTTATAATCTACCAAACGACGATATTTTTAATACATAAATATTAAAATGAAATTCCATCTCTTTGATCTCTTAAAAATAGAAATGAAAACGTCATTAAATATTTCAACAAAATATCTCAGTTCGTTTCATTAGTCCAATTCAATATTTATCAATATTAGTTTAGTTTGAAATAGTTTTTTTTATTCAATACAAAAAGTTTTTAATGAGAAATGTGATCCGAGCTCTGACACGTGGGCTTCATATCCTTTGTTGATAACCTTATTTTATTTCAGAGTGTCAAATAAAAGACTCATCCAAAATCTAGATAAAACAAATTAAATAAATTGTATTTGACTTTTTCTTTTTATTTTTGGTACAATATAACTTTTGAAAAGTGTTTACATACTTAAAATATGCACATATATTAAGCACATTCTAGAAGTTATTTATATAATAATCATAAAATCAAATTTGTGTTTTATATTAAAACTTGACTTTTAAAGTGCATGTATTAAAAAGGATAATGTTATTCGAAACACAAGTTCGTTTTTTAAATTAAAATAGAACGTTTTAATTAAAATGCACGTGTCGGATTTCTCTTTTAAACAAATGATTTTGTTAATGAAAAGAACTAATTAATCTGAAGAGTAAATGTGATACTACTATGTGCAAGTAAGAGACAACAATATATAGATTTCTCCATTACCCGTGAAATGAGGGAACAAAAAAAGAACAATGTCAGGGGACGAATTTAATTTGAATTAAAGAAATCGATTTTGTTTTAGATTTATGTGTTAATTTATATCAATAACAACAAAATGCATAAAGTTTTGTATAAATCACGGTAGATAAGTGTTATTAAACACGTGGGCCTTATTTTTTTTTTAAACTCGTTACGCTCATAACTTTAAAAAACCCCTAGTATTTAATAATGACTTATAGACCTAGTTGTATAAATAACTATTAAACACTAAAATGCACTATGGATTTGATCCTAAATTATTATAGCTGTTATAATAATAAAAAAATATGATAACTTTAGAATTCAAATTAGTTTTTGTGGTTTTTAAGAAATTGCACAAAATAGTGGTAAACCGTCTCGAAATACATAGTAAAATAATTAAAGGAATTTTTGGAATTTTACTGGAATTCAAATTATAGTTGTACATGAAACATTTTGGTAAAATTTAAATTTAAAGAAGTTTCACTATAAAATCTGATAACTACAATTATTTTTTTGATGCATTCTATGTGGACAGTATTTTAAATAAAAAATTTCCATTTTAAATTTAATTCATTCTAGTTTTAAAATTTTCCACTAGTTGGCGAACGTGTCGATTTGGAATTTTCCAGTCCCAATACATTTAAAACGAAGAGAAGGTCAGAAAGACAGTCAAACACAGTAAAGACAGTCAGCTTTTGTATGAAATTACCATGTTGTGCTTCTAGGTGGCGCAGCACATACACAAACTATATCTGAGATTGCATAAATTACAATTATAATTTTCATTAAAAAATAACAAATACCCAATAAAATAATAAAAAAATCACTAAATAATTCAAGTATAACTTTAAATAATTTGTACTTTTGATACGAATTTTCAGAATTTAAAATGTTTTAATTAAATTCTTTTTTGCGAACATTATTCACTTATAAAAAAAATAGACAGTTAATGTATTTTCATAGCTACTTCAATGTCTATTAGACATTTTGTAGACTAATAGAGTTATTTTCTTACTGGATTAAACAAATTGAATATAATCATTTGATTGCTTTCTTTATCTTTAGAATAAATAAGTTGTTTAAACCTATCATCCTTGTCCGTCCTTTCTATTTCTATTTGCCCAATGATTGTTGGCAAATATTTGCTGGAGGCGATTAAATGAAACGGTTTTCGATTCTACTATTTTTGTTTTCTGCCCATTTCAGGTGATTGAAATGAAGACCAAGGCCGAGGACACGGTGGCCGTTTCGCTGTGGATCCGTCAGATAGACAAGGAGGGTCGGTCTCTGGCTGTGGCAGAGCCGGTGGAAAGGCGTGTCGCTCATCTGACCATCGATTCTAATGGCGTTGTTACTGAGGGCGACTTTGAAGCCCTGTTGTTATTCCAATTGGACACTGTTGACGATTTCAAGGGAATTGACGTCACGACTCTGGTTCCTGCAATTCGGTTGCCCGATGCGGAATTGGAGCAAATGCCGAAGAATGTGTTTAAGCAGAAGGCGACCGGAAGGACGAAAGAGGGGGCCGCTTTCCCTCTTTGCTTGCTGATCGAGAGGCAAGAGCCAAGTGATAGTGAAGTGTGTTATCGAATTACGATTTGGGTTTTTACAAATCTCAGCGGGTTGATTGTGATTGAGGAGAGCGGGCTAATTGAGTCGTGTAATCACCACTTTTCCATGCTCATGTTCGGCTATGCTCAGACGAAGATTATAGGTCAACATGTGAGCAAGTTGATTCCCAACTTTGGCCAGGAATTGATCAGTAGGAGCAGAAATGCCACGATTTCCTCTTTAGACAATGAAGAGTCGGAAACGGAAACCGATCCAGTTTTTGTGGAAAGGACTGATTGTACAGATCAAATGAAGATCTGCTTCGATTTCTCCTCCTCAAAAGTGAATCACTCCATAGTCTCGGAACTGTCAGACGATTACAGTAACATCAAGTCCCTGTCCAGTGACACAAGATCGATTAACGAGGACAATTTGTCCAAAATGAACAGTGATCATCAGATGGTGAAGTCGGTGAGTGAAAACATTCTATTCCAAGAGAATTTCGAGAATAACCGAAATTTGGCCAATAAATTAAAAGAGACACCAACTTTAAGCTACAATAAGCAGAATATCAAGCCAATTCCCACAAATTCCAACGACTTGAACGAGGTGATTGATAACAATTTGACCGATAACGATTTGCTGACGCCGGTCAATGACACTGACTTTTACCTAACTCAGTCTCAGTCTAACTCTCTATATTCCTGTTTGAATCACCACCAATACGTTTCTGGTGACTCTGGGAATCCTAACTCCAGCCAAAAGCCGGTGAATTCCTCAAACTCTGTGATAGAAATGAGCGAGGGCAAGTTTTTGTACTCGAGCAGTCCGATTAAGGGGAGTTTGGTTAACGATGGATCGACTTCTAACTCAATTCGGATGCAGAATCCCCTGTCGGAGCACCTGAGCCTCACCCTGCCCGAGTCTCTGTCCACAAATCCGAGCCGGAGATTTTTCGTCGAGGGAAAGTTCAAAGGAGAGGCGATTCACGCCGATGGGAATGTCTTGGACGTTGTTTACACAGTGTCTTCGCAATTACTGCCCAGTGGAAGGGTCTATTGCGTTTGGATTAGTAGAGATCCAGAGACGGAGTTCAGCTCCAAAGAAGGGGATGAGGATGAGGAGAATAACCAGAACTTGACCCTGACTTTTAACAGTGTTAATAGCACGGTGGAGAACTCTCTGGGTCAGGCGATTAAGATCTCAGCCAATCAGAATCTGTCCAATACGAACGCGAATTTATCGAACGTGAAGACAAACAGTCGGCCCAACTCCATGTCCCTTCTCTCCCAATGCGAAGACGATCAGATAAAAGGTGAGTTTTGTAAAAATTACACCACCCTTAAGCAAATCGGAAAGGGGGCTTACGGTTACGTGAAAATGGCTTACAGAAACTCAGATAGACTGTTAGTGATAGCGAAATTCATCCTCAAGGAGAAACTGTGTGCCCAGTTTATGGTGAGGACGGAGGATAACAAGGAGATTCCAATGGAAATCTACCTGTTAACGACTGTGAAGCACCCGAATATTGTCAGTGTCTTGGACGTGTTTGAGAATGAAAAGTTCTTTCAACTGGTCATGGAGAAACATGGCTCGGGAATGGACTTATTTGAGTTCATTGACAGGCTTCCCGTGATGGACGAGAAGCTGGGCAGTTTTATTTTCCGGCAAATCGCCTACGCTGTTGATTATTTACACTCCTTGAAAATCCTCCACAGAGATATTAAGGACGAGAACATCATTATCGATCAGAATTTCCATGTGAAGTTAATCGATTTCGGGTCTGCTACGTTTATGGAGGAAGGAAAGATGTTTTCCACGTTCTTCGGAACGACAGAGTACTGTAGTCCTGAGGTTCTGGCGGGGAATAAGTACGCAGGACCTGAGTTGGAAATGTGGTCCTTGGGAGTCACTCTGTATGTAATTACCTTCTTTGAAAACCCCTTTGTCGACATTGAGGAGACCCTTCACGCGGATTTGATAATGCCCCACAGTATTTCACCGAATTTGGACACTCTTTTGAAGCACATGCTAGACAAGAACCCAAGAACGAGATGCACAATGAGGGAATTGTTGGACTCTCCTTGGATGAAGCAAGACATCAATTCGTCAATGTTCAATTTCTCCTGGGTCGTTCCTTGTGAACCCTTCGAATCGAACCCGGAAAAGTATTTCAACGGGCAAACGTATTCCAGTGGGACTATCCTATCGACCACTTCTCCCCATGACAGTCTTTCCTTGGCGGACGCCGACTCAATGAACGAAAATGACGATGACGATTTTATCAAATCGGACGAGGAATTCGGAGACGACTTAAGCAAAGACCAAAAGGAAAACTCCACAAAAGATAGCTTTAAAGTATTAGATATAAGCAATATTAAAGAGATAAACCTAAACAATAAGGATCAGGTGAGTTCGAGTGATCAGAGGAGAAGGTCGATGCCTCCAGTTACAGACAATTTTGGAGAGAATCTTCCCCAAATTAGGCAAAACAGTGACGTGATTAGTGACCCCTACTCTCAGATTTCCAAGTGTTCGCGAAAAGAGTGGGACAAAAGTGGAGATACTTCGGACTTTAAGTCAAAGTGTTACTCGGGAAAGAGTCGATTCTCAAGTGCTTCGAGGTCAAGGCACAAAAAATCGTCAAAGGTTTTCCACAGTCCGGCCAACATTGATGCGGTGACGTTAATCGACTTGGACCCTCCTCCGATCAATGGGGATTCTCACCTCTTAGCAAATGCAACCGATTTGAATGCCACAATGCCGGAAATTGAGCAGCAGTTGGCTCAGAAAGTGATTGGCAGTCTTGTTGCTTCGAAGTCGGAAAATAATCTGTTCGAAACGAAAGGCGATGTTAAGGCGGACACTTTAACGGTCCTGAGCAGCATGCGGAACTTGAATGTGGACAATTTCTGTAGCTCAACTTATGTGATGAACGATCTGTCCAAGACGCAAGTCCTCACTCAAATCCTATCGTCAGACGATGTCCATTTGGATGGAAACGAAAAGTGCTGTAAGTTTTTTTAAGACAATTTTAATCTGAAACAATTTTAACATTAGATATTCATTTTTGTATTGTATAATTGGACCAAACAACCCATGACTGGGTTATAAGCCCTCACTCATATATATAAATACATATGAATGATCACCGGACCGTTGCACCATCGTGATTCCTTGGAGTGATGGGTGCCGCCCAACGCCTCCTTCTCACGTAGGCGTTTTCACTATCTACTTTTGTTTTAAGGGAGGTGAATAGGATATATGGGCCAAAGACCCGCCATTCGGCACCGCCCACGAGGGCAGTATAGATCAAACACGTTATAAGGGAAGGGTTTAGGATTAACTTGGGATAGACAGTTAATAAGGTAAAGGATCAGTTTATAATGAAGTTAGTGTTAATTTTTATAATTTTTATTTGAAAGATAATAGGTGAATTAAATCCAATTCCAAATATCATGTTGAAAAACCAATATTCCACCTATAGTCCAAATACGCCAGGCACTTTATGACATTTTTCGGCAATACACATTAATAAGCAAAAACTACACAACCCATCTGACATAATTACAAATGCTTAAATATGATAATCAGATAAATAGTTAATTATAATAAATTTATAAATTATAGCTTAGCTTCGATAAAGTAGATGAGGAAAAATACGAATTTCCAGATCCAACACAATCCACACTCCAGGTCCGTCGGTTACCATCAACACAATTTAAGTCTGCTCCAAACAAATGTAATGAGATCCTCACACTCGTTTACTCATTTTACACCCTTGTAGCACAAATAACTATTATCTTATCGTCCCAGCTGTATAAGTAACTATTATATCCCCAAATAAAAAACGTCATCAATCTCCAACTTCTGTTGTTCCTTTTATTCGTATCTTTTTCACTTCTCTTTCGCTCCGCAGCAAAGACTTATAACTTAATAACGTTTATTTCGTAATCATTCCCATTTGTTAATTTATATTTGGAGGTGGTTTTAACTGGTGCGAATCCGCGGATAGCCTAGGGAACTCTCGTTCAAGGAATCTTCCCCCAAGTGGAGCGCAGTCCCCAGGGCTGTAGAGATTCAAATGTGTTAAGATCTCCACCTTCCAACGCAAAATAAATCGTTCGCTCCGAGAATTCATATTTCTTTTATCTGTTTTCCAATACAAATACAAATCTCTTCCCGGGAAGCCACAAATTTTGAATTTATTATAATATGAAAATAAGCTTCAAATATGTTAAAAAATGCAAGGTGAACAAGTATGAAATGTCGTTTTTTTAAAATAAAAAACACGCTAGCTACACATTTTTCCCATCTCTCGGGCAATTTGTGGATTCCGCGCCAATAGAACACATTGTCTTTTGCGGCGAACCATTTATCGAGCCATTTTTTCACACTTGTGTAAGAATCGAAGCGCTGCCCAGCGAGTGCGTGTCCCATCAAAGCGAATAGGTGGTAATCGTATGGGGGAGTAAGCCGCATGCGCACAAAGCACAGAGCATCGTCTTCTTGCCAAAGCGATTCGGTCGAGCAGTCGATGTGGCCGGTTGTCCAGGATCAACGTATGATTTTTTACGTTTAAGATTCACAAAAAAGATCCATTTTTCATCGCCAGTAACGATACGATGCAAAAACGACTTCCATTTGTATCCTGAAAGCAAAATTTCCCATGTGTTTTTGCGTCTGTCCATCTGCCTCTCGTTCAACTCATGTGGCACCCATCTACCGACCTTCTGAATCTTTCCCATCTCTCGCAAGCGATTGGAAACTGCTTGTTGACTTACTTCCAACTGCTCTGCGAGTTGTTTTTGCGTTTGAGCATCGTCTTCATCCAATAATGCTTGCAGTTCGGCGTCTTCGTACCTTTTTGAAGGTTTCCCGTGCTCTTTGTCGTCGACGTCAAAACCACCACTTTTGAAGCGTTGAAACCACCGTTCACAAGTTTTCACAGCTGGTACTTGTTCGCCGAAGGCTTCAACAAGCATTCGGTGCGATTCCGTAGCTGTTTTTTTCAAATGAAAACAGAAAATTAACACTGTCCGCGTTTGATTTTTATTCGGCACGAAACTCGACATGTTGACTGCACGGAGAGTAAACAATAATGTCGCTCGATCGGCGCGAAACTATGGTGGTTTGACAGTCGAGGTTTTATGACAATCGATAAATATTTAGGTTTGCGAGACATCTATATGTTCGAACCGACATTCCATACTTGTACACCTGGTACATTCTTGTTGAACTGTTTTCTATAATTAACTATTATTATAATACTATATATTATAAATAGTAAATGCCATTCTAACTCTTCACTTTTCCTTCCAGATATTAAGGACTCTTCATTTAAGAATCGTCCCGGAGTTTTTGTGACTGAGAATGGAGTCCCTGAACTGGATCCGTCGTCCAGCAATAGATCGAACTTGCGGATCCTGAGCGTCAGTTACAATCATAGTTTGGAGACGGACGAAGAGGAGGAGGGGGAGGAGGACAACTACGAGGACGAGGTGTGGGAAGAGGACGTCGAGGCGGATCAGTCTAGTTTAATTTTGCAACAAAATGAACAACAATCTACACACGTTTTGTAGAACTTAGTTTAAGGTGTTAGAACAATGCAAGCAAGCAGACAAACAAAAAACTAAGAATCTTTCCACAATTCATAATTCCTTCTTTGACAAAATCGGTTGATAGCTGGTTACATCCTAGTACAATGTAATAGAAACTACTAACAATTATGAATAGTACACGTAGAGATTTTATTGATCACCCCCAAAGATGCTGCTTAATTAAAGTCATTTTCAGTATTATTATTACATAAATATAGATATATTTATTTTTATATCTATAAGATTTGGTGATTTATTGGCATTATTACAAACATTGTTAATGTTTTTGTGCACTTTAAAATCACAATAAAAATATATAAATGAAGTATTTATTGTTTTTATTCTTTAACCAATACGTCGTCACAAAATTAGCTCGACACCAGCGCAGGTTCGAATGTACATTAGGTGCAATGAATTTTTCTTTACAACATTTGGCCTTGTTGTTGTTGACCGCAAAAACCCACTGATGATCTTACAGTGG
>JXOV01009990.1:9977-30593 GCA_001014945.1 Clogmia albipunctata | reverse complement strand
TAAGTTCTCCAATAGATGGCTTATTTTATTTTACACAAACAAATCACAGTTAAACCACGCCCAACGAAAGTGGCGTACATATAAAATTGATGGGTTTCTTTCACTGAGGTAACACTTTAATAATAAAGAAAAAGCTCAAGTGCCTTAAAGAATTCTTTAAAGCACTTGTGCTATAATAACGACTTTGACAGAGCAAATTTGAACGTCATAATATTAATTTTTAACAACAAAAATGCATAAAAATTTTAAAAATATTTTCTTAGAATTAAACTATATTTTAATGTGTAAACAACTCTCTAATCCAAAGCCAAAAAGATGTATGTTTTAAATCCATCGATCCTTATAAACATCTTGAGTACAACTCCANAAGATGTATGTTTTAAATCCATCGATCCTTATTATCATCTAGAGTACAACTCCCAAATTTGTCCAACAACTCTATTCAGAGATTAAAGTGAAACATAAAAAAGTGTAAAACATTAAACCAAATTAATATTACTTCCCACAACAACGGCGAGAAAATAAATTAACTATTTTGTAATAGATGTTAATGAAGAGCGGAAAGAAAGGCATGTAATGATAAGCTGGGCCGAGAGATGGGCTGTTTCATAACAGTATGTGACGGTTCATATATTAAACCATATGATCGTGTCATTAATAAATATATTCAGCAAATAACAAAAGGGCGGAAGAAAATGGGCGATTGATTAGAAATTGAAAGACCAATGACCAAATGGCAATTTGTCCAGCTATCGTTCAAACGAAATGAATACCACCTCTTACCTACAGCAGAGTAGTGCTTTGCTCGCGCTTCGCTTTAAATTGATAATTACCCGGCGACTATTCAAACTTAAATATAAAATTAATTTCCTTTCCGGAACAAATGCAGTAGTAGAGGCAGAAAAACGATCGCCACGAACAAATCAGTCGACCGTTCGTTCCACCAAGCTCTGGTGTGGAATGCAGAGCGTGCTTCTACTGTTTGCCTGGTGCGCCCAGAAATGATTGGATTTAGTGTCGGGTTCGAACATGATGATTTATGGAGCAATCACACAAATGGCGTAATCAAATTAATGAACTATTGCACTCTACAACGCTTATCAATCCAATAGATTCGAAGATTTGTGATAAAAAAAAATCGATGAATAGCATTCCAATTCAAACCAATAAATGCATAAATAAATACCACCTTACTCGTATTTCAAAAGGGTTTCCAAAAACCATTACGAACTGTGCAATAAATCCACCATTATTAAATTATGCACGGCTAACTAAACTTAATAACGTCTAATGACGGTAATTGGCCATCTTTCCGTACAGCACTGAGCTTTTTGCTATTTGCACTCAACCAATTTCGCATTCATGTCAGTCAGTCAAATGCAAAACCTACAATTTTATCGCCCAATGCGAAAAAAGAGACAACTCCTATGTGGTCTTCTTTCCATTTCCAGTTAAAAAGCATCTTGCATTTAAAATTCACATCTGCAATTTTTGCCATCAATTTCACGATATATGATCTTTTGAGCTATAAATGTCTCTTAGACCAACCCATCAAACCGTAAAATTATCGACATTCTTGATGGGCTAATTTTTTTGCTGCCCAGAAAGGATAATGTCAACAACTGCTATTTATAGAAATAATTTGCAATTAATTCCACCAACATAGAGAAAGTCCAATAAATTTATGCCTAACTAAAAGATTAATCGTCTCAAAACCAAACAAATCAAAACTTTATAAAAGCCGTCGTTTCGCTTTTTTAGTGAATCTTAATTATGAAATTATTATTCAACTACTGTCCAAAAATTAATTAATAATTATTAGCAGATTGTTAATTTGTTGGATATGCAAATTTAAACGTAACAAAATTGATGAAATGGTCTTCAATTTCAATTTGTCGATGAACATTACTCAATACCAAAATCCATTCAATGTCATGCACATTTAAAATCTTATACTATTAGATAATAAAGCATTGCCATGAAGAAGAAACGGCAAATTTTGAGTTGGAATGATATTTATATGTATTTTTACACAGCACAAATACTATAACACAAATAGTTTTAAATTAATTTTTTTTTAAACTTAAATTTAAAAAAGATTTACTAGAAAATCTGACAAGTGCCACTATTTTATTGAGGACATATCTTCAGCATCCTGTTTCAATCGAATCTTTTAGGATAAAACTTCAATTTGAAAATCAAATAATNAATTTTGCGTTGAAATGATATTTATATGGATTGCACTGCAAAAATACTATAATCAATAGTTTTAAATTATTTTTTTTTAAAACCTAAATTTAAGNACCAATTCTATGAATAAAAGACGTTGGTTACTAAGATTGATTTTAAATTGGACTACGAATTTTCCAGTCACAAATACATTTAAGATTGAAAGATGGAACAGTGTTTCAAATAGTTTGTATGAAAATTGGCCTTGTTTCTTCTTCATGCTTTAGTACAGNAATTGTCAATTCTGTGAATGAAAAAAGTTGGTTACTATGATTGATTTTGAATTAGACTAAGAAATTTGTATAAAATTTCCAGTCACAAGCATATTTAAAAATAATCGTCGAAAAGAAGTAAAGGACGGATAGGAGTTAGACTGATTTGTATGAAATTTGGCCTTGCTTTTTCTTCATGCTTTAGTACAAATATCAAGTTTATAATAACTAATAATATTAACGTTATCGTTTTAACCGTTTCAAAATATTTAAGTAAATACAGTTTTTGCACAATAAATTACTATTGTAACTTTGTTCTTAAAACTATCAAAAATAAAGAGATAAAATTAAAAAACCACCCTCTTAAAAATACATAAATTATATTAAAATATAACTTTCTTGTATTTAATTATAAATAATGTATTTGCTAATTTTCATTAGGAAACGATAATTAAATGTGGTCTAATCTGCAATTAAACAATTACTGTACCTAATAAATACCCACATAACTTGTCGTACAAAATTATGAGCCTATTTAAGGAAACTATTACATTTTTCAATGTCTCACTTAATTAATGAATTCAATAAACACCTTTCTCAATAAAACAACTAAAAAATCGCCATATAATTACTGGTCATTTATAATATTCCAGGAATTTATTCACTTTAGTCTGGCTGCTGCTTGCTGCCTGAAAGTGAGTAAATGTAGTAGACACGCCAATTATTTTGCCGGTTAATTCGATCTTGATTGGACAACGCGCGAAATCAAATTCAAATGAACGGGGAAAGTGTGGCTTTGGCCGTGTCGCGCTGAGACTCCTGTCTCTCTCCTCGTCATCGCCATCGCTGGTCGTCCGTTGGTCAGTAATTACTACAAATATTTATTAATCTGCATTTTATTTAACATGACTTGGCTTGAGTTTTAAGCCCCGGCGGTGGACATTAATAATATCATTTTCTCGCAATGGCATTGGCAAGAATCGGACATTACTTTGCAGTCATAATCAAATAATCCAAAACCAGTTCTAAGTTTTCCTCTATATCACACAAGAGGCATCTACAGCAGAGCTATAGAAGAAGTAACATGAATTTACATCAATTTATAATAAACGGTTTTATTCCGCGCGCACCACAAAGTGTAATGCCAGTCGATAATAATTAACTTTCGTTTTTACACCTTCTCATTTATTATCTATATATCTCTCTCCCCGCAGTTTATTATTTTACCAATGATCTGCATAAAAGTAGTAAATGTTTCAAACTTTTCTATCGGCAACCAACTCTAAAAACACTCGGTACATAATAACTTCCATTATCAGCTATGGATGAGATAATTAATTGAAATGAATACAACAAACGTGTGTTTACCATTATACGTATATTATTGCATAAGGTGTCCATCTCTTTTAATCACTAATTCCCTCACTCACTTGCTCACATGAATTTCCCCGCCAAACTTAAATGGGCACCCAAATCGCCATTTCTCCCCGCATCTAACCGATTAAGTAAACCGCAAATAATAATAAATAAATCCAAATGGCCAGTGATAAATATAAGTAGCGAAAATAAAAGAAATGCTCATTTTAATTTTGTTTATAAATACACACAAAAACACACACAGGTCAATATAAACAACTCACTCCATTTTTCCTTAATGTTCGATCGAACAGAGAGTGAAAGGTAATAAGACGTCACGTTTTATTATTGAAACACATTAAATTGAAATGGTCCGCCTAATTAAGCTTTTATTTCTTCTGTCCAAAGTGATGACAATTACTAAACACTTTTTGTCATCTGCCGTAATTTTTTTATTGTCCAATAAGTCGGAAATACAATAACTTTAATTTTAATAGGGACACTTAAACAACATTGGTTTTCTTGTTTAAATATGTACTTATACAAATTTAATATGCTATTTTACAACCGGAATGAATCGTTCCATTCCAAAAAGATTTCACATTGAGATAGAAATTAGAATTTTTTAACATAAGCCGTTTAAAAGGTTAACAAGCTTTTTTATCATAAAATGATTGTATTTATTAATGCATCGATAAGCAAAATATAATAATATTTTAATTTCAAATGACGTCTTCAGACATTCTAAATTGTTTTTCTTAAATGATTCTACAATTCAGTATAAAAACTCAGTATAACAAGAGCTATAGAATAGAACAAGCGCTATCACATTTACCTTCCACCAGCTGTTTGCTTCTTGATTAGTCGAGCTTTTGAGTGATTCTCGTGACTCTGGAATTTTATCAATCCTATCCATTGATTCAGTTTGCATAACTGAATTAATACCAATTTTATCTTTCTAACTTTTCTAGGAAAATATTGTTTTCATACAAAACACAAACACACCAAGTCAATAGTTTATCGCGAACCAACTAAATGAATCAGATGTATGCAATTGAAATGAATTGCGAAAATCTCAATTTACGCGAAAATATGGACATAAATTTCAATTAAAATATAAACCCAAGTGCAGCAACCGGCTGATGGTCATCTCTCATCACGTTGTTGCCGCTCTGAACCACAATTCACACATCACAATATTAAAAGCACGCCTTTTCCCATGTTGTTATGCTTTTGCAAATTGGAAAAAATCACTCTCTCACACCGCCTTGGCCATTTTGAATGTGATTTAATGCACTTTTAGTGTACAGACCGAGTCCGTGTCTCAACCCGAAAAACTATTGCAATACAATAATCGCGAATCGGTGGTGTGTCAACGAAAACAGTTTTTTGAACCTTCCTTTTTCCAGACTTGAAAATCACTTTTATTTTAAATAAAACAATTAAAGATGATAATAGCAGTGAATAATAGTCGCCTCTAGAGACACGACTGAACATTGCGAATTGCCTTATCTATACACAAAATCTTATCTATTCAATTACCTCCCTCACTCAGGCCTGTGCAGATTTACAGACAAAGTGTCATGCAAGTTTACTTAAGATAAACTGAACAGTCAGATGAGAACTCACGGTCATGCAAAAGCGTATTTTTATAACTTATTCAAAATAACCGCAAAACTGCAAATTATTTGCAATTAAAATTCAATAATTTACATTCGAACAAAAACCCCATTTAACCCAATTTATTATCACGAATGAGGCTTGCAGTAATTGAATATAGACAGACAGTCAGGCAGAGAATTTGCGCAAATTGGAAAGATTTTCAATGCCATTTCTGAGATGTTTATTTATGGGTTACGAAGATCAAGTGCTAGACGACTCTCGACTGATGATAGAAAAGTCTAGTGTCCAGTCCCAATAGCGGAGTACAGCAGTGTGCTTAAATGTAGAAGAAGAAAATAGTGAAAGGCACTATTAACACGATTTTGAGATAACAACACTTGCGTTTAAGACTGCGAAAGAGAAAAAAATCGGAAAGACACCACACAGCAAAAAGATCAACAGTTTTCTTACCGCAATCATATAAAATTACATGAGATAAGTGAAAAAAGTACTCTCAAGTTAGGTCACAATTAAAAGTGTCTAACAAACTTGATCTTTTACGAGTAATATCAAATAATTAAATTTTACGAATATATTGTTCAGATAATAACAAAGATATAATACATAGTCATAATAAATTCAAATCGATTACGTTAAATGTTGATTTAATTTGTAACATTACCATAGTTTAAATTAATTTAATTACATGGAAGTAATTTTTAAATGGTTTTTTACAATTTACAAATTGAGGCAAAACCAGTAATCAAAATAATAATTTCCTGTCTACATATTTTCTAAAGGTCAATCCAATTTTAAAGAAAATTACAATTTCTATTCGTTGTTCCCAAAATCTATAGTCTTAGGAAATTTGTAGCTAGAATTTTCTACAATTAAGCCCTACAGCAAGCAAATTTATTTTTCGTTTATGGTTTTTGTCATTTAAATAAAAAATAAAAACAAATGAAAATCAAACAAAACATTATAGGAATTTTTAAAATAAATTATAACCATTTTCAATCCAATAAATCATAATCACTCAAAAAGTCTTAAAAAGTGAAACCAAGTTTTTATTTAAAGCGCAGCGAAGATAGAAAGCTTGTCCAACAAAATAATAAAGTACAGGCAATTGCTTTCCATCTTTTTCTGCAGTTATCATTAAGACCGAAAGAAAACTCTAAAATACCCCCGGATAAATTAAGGTCAATTATATCTTTGCACAGAGAGACGAGTTATTATTCTGAATGTATAGGGTCTTAATTAGCCGAGTGCCGAATCTCTGTCTGGATCCGGGTCCTCGCTGCTGCTCCACTTTTCTTCCCAATTAATGCAACTATTGAAATCGGGGGGCCTTTTTAATTTCTTCCTACAAGACGCCACGCTGAGATCCAGAGTTTGATGGATGGTCTCGCTTTCGGACAGAATGCAAGTCAATTCATTTGTGGGGGAGAAGAGAACAGACAGCCAGCGCCAACCATAATGAAATGGAGTTGAGCTAAAGAAATGGAAATCGTTGTCGTTGTTCGCCTTGGACAATTAATCAGCGACACTGAATACATGTTCGATATCTCTGCTGATCATTATCTTTAATCGTTTACTGATTGCCGGCTTGCATTAGACGCCACCAAGATGAATGAAAGGCAACTCCAGCCTGTCGTTGTCCACTCCAATCCCCCAAACAAAACCAGACCAATAAAACAGTGCTCCGAGGAAAATGTTTAGACTGTCGATTTAATTTGAAAATTCACTTATATGTTATCTGTATTCAAATAGTTGTACTTTCTGATTCTTATCTTTTTAGTGCATTATATATTTGTAAAAGCTATTTTTAACCTTTTTGAATTTCATTAAACTCTGAAAAATGTTAAAAATGTGAAATTACATTGCGTAATCTTATTTCTAATGTAAATTTATTAAAATATATTTGACAAATCCAAATATCACTTATTAAAAAAAATAAACTAGTGTTGATATTAATACTAAAATAATTACTTTTTAAATACTTTCCTTAATTTTTTGTCCAGTTTGCAGCTTACTTTCCTCCAACACATTTTCACCTAATGAAGAATTAGCCAGAGAACGAGAGAGATTAAGTCTTTAACGGGCAATTCTTTGTAATCAATTTGTCTAATCCCCTTTCCCTCTAACTCGGGCCTTTCTATACAAATATGACGGCCAAGTGGTTATTGATGATGGCATTTTAAGAATTCAAAACAGTTTTAATTGCCGATTGAGATCAATTCCTCTGACTGTCTGTCCGACTGAGTCGTGTCTCTTTCTTCTCTCTAAGACTCCGGTAACTGTCGAACGAAGAACGATGAGCTTTTCGCCTATCAAATATCTGTTGTCCATTTACTCAGATTAATCGGATTTTAATCGAGTGCCATGGAATAATCATATAAATTAGTGCAGGGCAAAATCGTGTGTTCATCTCCGTCTCCATCTCTCTCTCTTTTTCTTTGCTCAAGAAACTACAGTTGGCTTTTCTTCCAACACTATTGTTAGAAGGAAAAAAAAAGATCAGAAAAAACCACGAGTTCGAAGTACTCTTTGTTTGAGAAAATTCATATTTCTGGCCTCATCATTCGAACGCGTTCCATAATTACAATTGCTTGCACCTCTGTACCGTAACGTAACCCGATCGTTCCCGTTTAATAATCCATGCCCACAAATCTAGGCACATACACACACACTTTTCATTCATTTTGCTTGCCAAAACACAAACAGAACACCGCCGACAAAAAACCCACAATTGTGATTGAATAAGCCAACCAAGTGTATAACGTTTCCTAAATCGATTTTGCTACACTCTTTCAACCACTTACTTTGCCATAATTCTTCTCTATTCCAGAGAAAACATCATCTCTAATCTTCTTCCCGACGAACAAATAGTACAACCCGCTACATGTATCGAAAAATTGCTAATTCTAGCACAAATATTTGCCATCTTTACTTACTTTTTCCTATAAACTGTATTAGTAAAACAGTACTTCAAATCGATTTCTCAAAAAACATGTTAATTTAAAAATAAGAAACGTTTGATTAAAGTTCTTTGATTAATTTGTAAATATTTAAATAACGAAATATATTACGGGATTTCATATCATTTAAGTTTTGTTTGAATCCCAATAACTTTGTGTTCAATTAATTTGTCATTTAATCATTTCCAAATTATTTAAAAATAAATTCAACACATTAAAATTATATTAAAACGAAAATATTGATCAATGTCTTCTTCTTAGTCTAAAATTCTGTTACTTCTTCCCCACGAATTTCCCCATGGAAAATTGGTAATCATCTTCAATGCCTACAAGACAAAAATAAATAAGAACCCAAGCATCCATCATGGGGCGCATCAAATTGTAAAACAAAGAGTATTCCATGTCTCTCTCTCAAATACAATATCATCGGCAGCCCTGGGATTGGGACCCATTAAGATGAGATGACGATGATAGCTGGGTTACAGCCACCGTTAAGCCGCATCGCGCATCGTCATCAGAAACTATTCAGCTTGACATCGTTACCTTCTTTCACACTACTATCCCATTTCCCAAATAAAATATTCGAAAAGCGCACGTTGACACATCAACAATAAGACGTGATATTTTGAGTAAGCAAATAAGGCACATTTCCAAAATGAAAATCCACACATCACACACGCAAACACACCGCTGGAGCTTATTTTATAAGCATAATTAATTTACAATCTTGCCATATAAATCTGCTCCTAAAATATGGTCTTCTAGTAAATAAAAGATATATTGCTGTTTATACGCTACATTACTGTTTTTTGTTATAAACTTCTATTAATTTATAAATATAAATATACAGATTTAATCTAATAACACAAATAACAATAACCAATTGTTTACGTTATAAACAAGTTATCTAAAGTCACACATTTAAAAATAAAAGGTATAACATAGATTTAAAAAGAAATACTTTTCAATTCCTGGGACTGGTTGCCGTAAGCTCACCAGTTCATTTCTACTTCCTTACAAAAACAAATTGCATGGTTTAGGTTATTATCGATGGGAAAATGGTGAAAAAAATGGATTCAGTCAAACTTAAACATTTTCAATTCGTCATTTTATATTGTTAAATTTTACTTTTCCTATTTTAATTTAAATATGAAATTATTTTAGTTAAACACCCAATGAAACGAAAGTAAAGTGTTCAAAAGTGATTTAATGTCCATAAAATCCCAGTGAAAACAATGAAAATGTATTCTAACTATATCCTTTATGTTACCAAAAGTAAAATAATATTGCCGAAAACTAAAGAGATCTTTGAAATAACCTGAAATAGCGACATGTTCTATCCCTCTGAGTGAGAGAACATTACGGAAACCAGTCCAGGTAAGGAACGTGGAGAGTCTCAACCAATAGGTTTTGACTTTTCGTTGACTATTTGTCTTTCAGTGTACAATTAGTCAATAATAACACCTTGACCGGTTCGAAACGGATCCGTGTGAAATCAACCCACCCAGGATTTGATCCCAAGGTGTGCATTACCACTTGCCTATAGAGGCGAAAATTTAGCTAGGAATACAATACAATTAGAAGAATTATACTTTTTATTTAAATTAATATTAAAATATAAATTCGGAATATCACAGAAAATAACACCCAAGGTCATAAATTAAATAAATAAGTAATATTTGGAACATTACAAAAACAAACAACAGTTCGTTGGAGCGCAGAGAGAATTCGCGGCTTAATTTCAAATAAAAACACGGAAATTTGTACCGTATGTGATGATTATGTAAACCGGTGCGACTTTTCGATTGAAACTTGATCATATATTTTTTGTTTAAACTTCCTCTGACATCGGAATTTGTTGCATATTTTCATGGTCTTGTGGTTGTTTAAATCCAAAATAACAAAAACCCATCAAAATAAAGCCAAGTAAAAGACACGTTGAAAAAGGTGAGATTTTGGGACCGATCAAATTTGATACAGGCACACGGTTTGCGTCACATTCAAATTTCACTCGAAATGGACAAATTGCGATTTTAATCAGTTTTACGGTGACGTTTTGGCGCCAAAACAAAAACCTAGACAAGATGTAAACAGAATACATGAAGTTTAATAAATCATCCATAATTTATGATCTGTTTAATGTTTAGGACGTGATAGAAATAATGTCCAGTTTTCTTAATTTCTCTACATAATTTTTAAAATAATCACGATCTACAATTAATAAAGATCTCTTAAAAAATTTCAACTCAAAATAAAATTTCTCAATGCAAAACAGTTGCAGTTAATGCAAAAAACCTATATTTGTAATATTAAAATCACCTTAAATTGGCAAGGCATTTTGAAACCTAATTAAATTATTAGGCAAAATTGAAACCTAAATACTACAAATTAAGTAAATTGAATTGTTGAATTGCATATCTGCAATCAATAATTATAATTCATACCTTAATTGAACAAGGCGTAACCTCAAATTATAGAGTATCACCGACTTTTGCAATGTTACATATGCGGATCGCAATAAATTAATGACCAATTTTAGTGAAATTTTCTCAGAAATAATTCGGTGTTCATTCGCAGAAGCCAGTTACAGCCCAGTGGCACTAATGAAGCCACAAATCATACCTGTAATGGCTAATCGGTTTATTGAAACATACAAATCGATTTAAACAAAAAATTAATAGTGTACAAAGGTAAATACACAAACTGTTATATGCGACTCCTGCTGTTTTATTTATTGGAATAATCAAACATTAAATTAAACAGCAATTACTTTTCAAGTTTGCACACTGCCATTAGTCTTTATAAAACCTATGATATAATCCACTTCCTGTAATTTATCCGCTCTATTTGAGCATTTCCCATAAATTTCGGAAGAAAAAATCAATATTAATTATTTCTAATGTAAATTACTTTCCTTGGAATTTAATCCAAATAATAATAAATGCATATGATTTTGTTNCATTTCCCATAAATTTCGGAAGAAAAAATCAAAATTAATTATTTCTAATGTAAATTACATTCATTGGAATTTAATCCAAATAATAATAAATACATAAGATTTTGTTTACTTTTCGCTCTAAAAGTAGCTTAATCTTTTAAGTATCTGGTTTTTCAATAAATCAATAAATTATATATTCACGATTCAATATAGCCAATTTTGTGAAATCATAAATTATTCCACCAAATCTTTTTGACCTTATTTGGGAATTATCAAAACTGAGATTATTCTACTTCTTCAGAAATTTTGAAATAGATTATTGACTGAAATTTAATCTAATTTGATTTAAAAAATTAATAAAAAAAACTTCCTTAAGGAACATGGGAAGTCTCAGCCAACGAGTTTAGACTTTTCATGATTCTTAGTATTCAGTTATTATTGGCCAATTAATAACAACTTGACAGGTTGAAAATGATATAGTCAATCCTACCTCCCCGGGGATTGAACCCAAAGTGCGGATATGAGGCGGGTTAATAAACTTATTTAATTTTTTTCCAAAACGAACATAAATGGAATTTCCTTTTGAAAAAGTGCTCGTTTTTTACAATATATTATAAAATCTATTTTTGGAAACCCCTATAATAAACGCATATTTTACATAAAACATGACAAAAATGTTACATTTACGCAACTTTAACAATCAAACACAGACCATAAAAATCATTTTAAAATTTGATTATTAGTTATGGTATATTACCATTATTACTAATTTTGTGACATAATTTCATGATATACTTTTTATATAATACATTTTAACTAACCTATCGGTTTTTGAAGTAAAAGTTTTAGGAGACAGTTATAGCTTTTGATAATGTTTTGTTACCAAAGGTTTTTGTGTAAACAAGTACATAAAAATGTAAATATGATAACCGTAGTACAAAATGTCGTCTAAGTTGTTTAACAAAACTTATAAAAAATATGTAATAAAAGTAGTTTGTAATACTACTAATTATTTATTTATGGAACACAATATAAAATGCATTCAAAATTAACTGATTAAAATCAATTAAATATTAAACATATAAAAACTCAATGGTTTCCATGTAAACCCATTTATCTTTAATGAAGTTCCTTGTTCAACACTTTTTATCAAACCATTTTGTATAATTAGGCAAACATGTGATTTATAACATCCACAACAATTTGGCAGCATAAAATTACCGGCCTTAAAATTGCAACATTGTAACAATTTCACAAATTTGGGAAGGTGAACTTGACAGAACCCAACCTGCTGTCCATTCCCCATCTCCATCCGTCCACCTCGGCGAAAAAAAGACAGACAGCGAATAAATCATGAATTAATTTTGATGTCAATCGACTATAGTACACCTTGTCCACGAATGTTTTCTTTTCGGAAGCAGCAGCAGCAACAGCAGAATGGTCTGGGAGGAGAAAAGGCCCGCATAGCAAAACAAGCGACCGCGCTTCGGCCCAAAATTGATATCTATACTTCATTACAATGTAGGTTAACACCACTAAAATCGAATTGAAATTCTGTCCACGTAAATGCGGTTGACTTCAATTCACGATTGTTCCGACACTCACTACTAGAAGAAACTTGGGCCATTATTGCAGTTTTATTGCTGCAAAACATATCGATAATATTGTGTTTGGGCGTGTTTATTTGGTCCAATTAAGCAAATTCTATGTCCCATAAAACAATAGAAAATGGTCTGTATAAAAACAGTTGAGAGAAAGAGAGAAGATACCAGAAGAGAATGTGGTTAATCTTCTGTGGTGGGCACCGACTGGTTTCGATTATTAAAATTTACCGATTCATTGCACGTTCTTAATATTTGGACATAATTTTCATCATTAGTCATCATTAGACAATTTTCCTTTATTCTAATCGCAGTATGCTTGTTGCCCTAAAACCGATCGAACGATCGCGATCAACGGACGTGATTAAGTTTAACCCACTTTCCGTGGAATTTGTTATACCAGAGCTAAACTCCTCTTTTTATAATAATTTTAAATCGCTAAGGCACCCAAGAAGATCACTGATTAAAATGGCTTATACGATAAAAAGAAATTAAAAGCCATCTCTGTGCTGTGATCGTTACTCTACCAGACGATCGGTAATGGGAAAATTCAAGCCATAAACACCCTTTGGCCAAATGGAGAAACTTTGTGTAAAGTCATTCCCTTTTGATTGTTCATTAGAGTCACATATATGTACATATCCGGATATTTTATTTCTCTCTCTCCTTTTCAATCCAAAGTCAGCCAAGTCCAAATGCGTCTCAACTAATTGCTTTAAAAGAAAAACCCGTTTTAATGCATTTGTGCAAAATCTCTCATCGAATTTTCGCGAAACTGACAAGTGCGTCGGCGGTTTCTGCTGATGCTGCTTGCTGCAACACTTGCATTCATTAACCTGTTGTTGATCTCTCATTGATGGAGATCACAGAAATTGAATGGGAATCTCATTTAGATGCTTGTTATATAGAGAGACACTGGCAAATAAATCAAAGCTCTGCTCTGCTATTGAAGTAAAAAAATAATAATTAAAATAACAATGATGGCCGCTTAACACTTTTTCCAATTCATCAACATTCAAAATTGTTTTCCATTTATTTTGTTGTTTGTTTGCCTATTATTGAATCTATCTTTTATTGAATAATTGCATTCATTTTCACGACTCAGCACAGCAGCAGCAGTAACGATGACGATTGTAGAGCTCTCATTAATTCAATATAATTGTTCGCATTACTATAATATTAAAATGGATCTTTGTGTACATTTTTCTCGGCGATTTTAATGGAAAACCCAAATACAGATCAAATGGCATTTGCACACAAAAAAAACATGTTATATAGATTGATCGTTTTTCCATTGACTAATATGGTAAATTCAATTAAACCCAAACCCATTCATTCCGTTTTCTTGGGATCGCTTTTTTCTGTATGAAAAAGAGAAAAAGGTCTATATTTAAGAAAAACACTTATTCCGTGAGCATTCATTGTAGGCGATATGGAGGAGTAGGTTTGGCTGACAGGAAAGGAATGTCTTTTGAATTGAAATTAATATTTAAGAACAGGCACACACTTGAACAATTACCTTGATGACCACTTCGTGATAGTTCACCCAACTCTTGAAATACTTAAATACTGAAGCGGTTTCAAACAAATTAATTGAATCGTCGAGATGATGACGATGAGGAGGAAGATCTCGCGATCGAGGGAAATAAAACAAAGAGCAAACAAACTAACAATGCACACATAATTCAATTTTGCGTAATTTAATTTGGATCAATATTTGATTGGCTAATTAGAATTTATATAACCCTCATTCAGCTGGTTTAGCATAAATTGCATAATTGCCAGTTTTGGCATCCCTATTCACTTTGTTAGTACCCTCCATTGTTATTGTAAATTGCAACGTACCAGATTGAGTTTCTCCATTAAGATGTGAAACTGATTTTTGGAGCACATTTTTCGCGGACGTTAAAGAAGCTCTTGATTCCGGTCCCTTCAGATAGACCCTTCTTCTTCTTTAAATCCAATTTGTTCCTTTCTAGATTCGTTTTATTTTTCACCTTTTCACTCAAATCACTGTCACTTTGGTGCTTAGCCATTCATCACTCTAACCATATCCACCTGTACCATTCATCACAGCACCTCAATCAGTTTTCAATATATATATTTATTTATTTAACCACTTGTATTAGCCTTTCCTTCTTCTATTACTTCCTCTCTTGTTTGATCACTAATCACCGTAATACATGCTTCACCACGCCAAGTCCAAACACACAAATCCAAGCGATCGCACCTAACTGAAACTAAAGACTGGTACAGCGGCGGCCCGAAACTCGAAAAGTTTGGTAGACTCTCCCGCCACCAAACAGCAGCACCAGCAGCAATAGTCACAGAGCGCCGTGCAATAATAATACTGAAAAGCAACTCAAAGCTCCAACGGCGAAAAGTGTAAATAAACAGGTAGACGTGTATGCGATTCACCTTTCCCATCCACTTGCCATGCCAGCCAGCCAGCCAGCCACCAGCAGAGACCAGCATTAGATGCCATATCTTACAGGCTGCTTAGAGCTGCTTACCGACAACTATTCTTACTACATTTTTATACAGCGAATTCGCCTCCTCTGTTTTTACAATATGTTCATTTCGATTAAAGGTACCCGGTAGATCGCGATCTCTTTAAATAAACAAAATATGTTGATCAGGTGCCTCTGCAGCCTCACTCACAGTTCTGCTCTCCTCTGTGTGTACATTACATTGTAATTGCAATCTGCATCTCGAAGGAGAAATCGAAAAGTGCACGATATTTCTCTTTAATGGCAAATTCTTTTCCTGACCCCAAACGTTATTCTGGCTGACACTTGATCCAAGTGCGCCTCAGGCTCTCTCAATCTACAACAACTTAACCACTCCTTTCCTAGACTTTGTGCTGAATACACTTCCTCCCACGGCTAATTAAAAACTTAAACTATTCCTCCCAGAAGTNCCTCCCACGGCTAATTAAAAACTTAAACTATTTCTTCTGGGAGGAATAGTTTTAAGCTATAGAAGTACAAAGTATAATCAAGAAACCTTAAATAAAATAAAATATTATAAAACATTTCAGTACATATTTAGTTTTTTTTTCAGAAATATTTATTCTTGTGGAATTTCGCGGGCAAAACAATTTTTATTCTATAACCATAAATGGTGAAACTTATTTAGAAGTCCAAAGAACGTCGTTGAGAGCTATTTTTAGAATAAACTTTTTTAATGATCAAAACAGATCTTAAAGATCCAAATATGTATTTATTTTAAACACTAAATCCAAACTATGCTAATTTCTAAAAACATTTTTTAATTTCGACATAATTAACATAGTTATAGCATAACAGTTTCAAAATACTTATTATGCATTTCAAGATAAAAGAAGTCAAACATAACATGATACCTTATATAATTTTGCAAAAGAATATGCATAAGATTGGCTAAAACCGAAACGTGGGGAAAGAGCATATCATAATAATACAAAAAAAAACATTTTAAATTTGCGAAATAATTTTAATACTATCTTTGTTTTGCTAATTGTTATATTTCCAAAGAATTATCAACCGAAAGTACAAAATACTCCTTTTGAATGAGGAAACATATTCGTGATCGGTCAGTTTCCATTTCTTTTTAAAACGACCTTGAATATAATAAAATTATAAAGCATTACTTTTTTATTAGCATATTGAATTTATAATCACTTTTGAAACATTAATGAATTAATTTTGCATTAAAACGGAATAAATGTTTAGAGTCTATTGTAGTCTACTCCTCACCACTCTTTCACTCTCGATCAACGAGCATATTGATTTTAATTATTAATATTCATTTTAATGGGTAATCATTAGCATACCTCATACAAAATTGTATTTATTCATAATTATAGTTTATTTGCCAATTGATGGAGGTTGCGAATAAACAAAAAGCCGTAGAAAAGGCAAATACGTATTTATTTTTACATTTTATAGGTCTGAGAAAGCTATCTTTGGTTTTTGTAACCTTCTTCACGACTTAAATGGCGGCACAGCGCGCCGCGCGCATTGCTAAACATTGTCTTTGACCAATCCTCTTCCCCAAAATCACCACATCTTCTCTCTTTCTTGTGCTAAAAACAAATTTCTGCAAAAAGTGATATTGTACAAAATTTAACTAAAGAAACATGGATTTCGACAAGAGAAAATTCAGTTTTAATGACATAATTATCTCCAATTCGTTTGTCACATTTCCCAATCACTTCTCGCGCCAGCTGACGGACGGGCCTCATGATGAGGTTTTGAGAATGGGAAATGGCCACAAACACCAAAAAACACATTCAACCTGACTTATAATGACAATTAAAATGGCAATACTCGTTTTCAGCTTTTTTCTTCTTATTCTCTGCAACAAATCGAATGGTGTTTAGCAAATCGATTATTCTCATTTCGAGATATGCTCAATCAATGCCATATACTTTTTGTGGAAATTTACTTATTTTACTGCAAAACGAATAGTTTGCCAAGAAGAAACCAAATGAGAGATTGCCAATGTTTGTCAGAAACAAAACAAAACATCACCCAAATTTACTGTTTAAGTTTTTCCACTTATTTAATCAACACAAATGTTAACTAATACATTAGAGATACTGAAAAAGAGCACCCAATTAGATATACTGATCTGTTAGAAGATCGCAACCACTCAAAACCGAATCGAATTTGATTTTAGTCAACCACGTCGTTGAACTGTTCTTTGGATTCGTTTTATCTCTATTTTTAAAGCGATAATTTGCGGAAAAAAGTCATTACCATCAATGACATCATATCATCTGCCAAGACTACTTTTACTTGGACTGGCTCTGGTAGAAAGAGAAACTTGATCGCGTCTTGATTCTGATCTTTTGCAATATTATTATTATTAATTTGATCAATGCATTAACAGCAAAAACTCAGCAAGGTGCATAATTCGAACAAAAAGCGCAAAGGTGAGTCGGTCGAATATCCTTGACCATAAATCAGCGATATTGTTAACAAATTGACGACACTTGTTTTTTGGTCGCCAACAAGTCTGCCGCTTTACTTTTGGCACTCGTTTTGTCGAATTTGAACACGTTCCAAATCCATCCTACTAGGAAACTCAAATTTCGCCAGTTACAGTATAGAAGAAGCGCACGCGATGATGCCGACGACACCATTCTGCCCTGAATACCTAATTCAATTTGAATTTATACGCGGAATCAATTGCAATTAAAGATGTGTGTTTCGAAACCGGACGCCATTTTCGATATTGTTCTTCATATACACAACCAATCTAAATGTCACACAACCTTAATATAAATCACATCAGAAAATTAACCTCAAATCTGACTGGGGCCACATTTTTCTTGTCTTATTTTCATTACATTAATCAATTTCTGCCAATGATCCGTTACGGCAATTGATCAATCAATTGTTGTCGCTGAAAATCAATCAAGCAGTGTAAATTCTATCGTCGAGTCGGTCTCTGTCTCTATTCCATTGGATAACCAACCAAACCTCCTCTCGAAACGACATTGAAACTTTCAAGGACACTAAATATGATTTATTTATGCGTCTTACCGTTAATGAAATAAATGGAAAATATTTGTAAAGATCAGTGACGAAAAAAGATCAAATATGGGAGTGTTTCAATTACATTTCCTAGTTGATCTACAAGTGATCGTTAAGTTTCAACCATTTGATTTACCTTTTCATGAACTTGGCCTTTGGGTAATTTACGATTTTGTATAAATCCACTCTGCACCGCTATGTTACACCAAACCTCACCACAAACCAAACAAATGGGACTGATCAAAAGATCACTTTAGAAATGCACCCTAAACCTCAATTCAATCCCCTCGCGCTATGCCAAATTTACACAAGCCTCTGTCGCCTCCGTTCGTTTATTTATTTTCCAATTATAAATTCCATGCCTTCTATTTTCAGACATAATTCACAATCCAGATCCCAGACCCCTAATGAATTCGGATTATTATTGCCCAGAATACAAGAAACACCCGACCAAGGGGACCAACTTCCGTTTGTTAATAAGCCATGTACCGTTTTTTGCACACATGCTCTCTCTTCTAAAAATGTATTTGTTTAGTTTCGAATAGCAATGACCTTTTCTAATGCAATCCAATTTAAATAAGGCTGTTTTTATTATCCCATCAAATGAGCAATAAAATTGTTTCTGGGATAATCTCCCCTTAAAACATTTAGGACCTCTGCTTTTTTTTCATCTGCACATTAGCCTCTTTTGTTGTTTTTGANGTTTCGAATAGCAATGACCTTTTCTAATGCAATCCAATTTAAATAAGGCTGTTTTTATTATCCCATCAAATGAGCAATAAAATTGTTTCTGGGATAATCTCCCCTTAAAGCATTTAGGACCTCTGTTTTTTCTGTTCATCTGAAACGTTAGCCTCTTTTGTTGTTTTTGGNTAGCAATGACCTTTTCTAATGCAATCCAATTTAAATAAGGCTGTTTTTATTATCCCATCAAATGAGCAATAAAATTGTTTCTGGGATAATCTCCCCTTAAAACATTTAGGACCTCTGCTTTTTTTTCATCTGCACATTAGCCTCTTTTGTTGTTTTTGATTTTTTCTTCTATGGAAAAGTGAAACTCGGCTGGTCATTTCGATTTTGTAACTCCATTCGATACAGAAATTAAACCAGCCATATTATGCCCCAAGTGATGCTTGACTTTGTAAACTAAATGAGTGTTAAACTTGAACCTACTCTCTTGGCTCCGCGACGTCGTCGTCGTCGCTGGCATCATCGTCTTTTGAATAAAGTCATTCATTGAACCATGAACTTCAATTAAAAATTAACAGCAAATCAGCATTATTCGATTGTGACGAGAAAGGGGCATTGCACTTTCTTCAGCGTAGAACCAGAACCTTCTTTTTTACTGCTTATGACCGGAATTTGAAAAAGAAAAAATCTTATATTACTTCAAGACCCCTCCACCACCTTTTGAACCAACGTCTATAATCTCCATTTGACATATGTCACCAAACAGCACACGCTTCAACACTATTAATGTCTTCATTCTATAAAGCGCACCACATATGGATCGTAAAAAATATTGAATTGACATGTCTGGTTTAAGCGGTATTAAATATGGGACGTTCAGAAAATAAGATCTCAATCTATTGCTTGCACTGCATATCAAGCGAAGAATGAAAAATATTTAAAAACAACATAAGAAATTCCTGAATGCTTTCTATTTTTAATTCTTCCGAATATCTTTTTATTTAAAACTAAAATATCTTTTTCAATGGTTATACGTGACATTTTTTTATATTCAAATTAAATAATATAAAGAAAAATTAAATAACACTAGTTCTATATTCCAAAACAATATCTACCGTACAACAATTCCGTAAATATTATATTTACATTGCTACCGACCGGTCTTAATTTTCTAGGGTTTATAATTTAGATTACCTTCGTTACTGTATCAATTTACACCTCTGACAAACGTTGTTGCAAATACCGTGTGTTTGTGTTAAAATTAAACAGCTGGGCTGGTTTTCAAATGTTAGAAACCGGAAATATAAACTCTAGGCATTTTAGTTACATAAAATTGATATTACGTTAGAAATACGTTTTTGTCAAAGAAGTATTTTTTTTCTTTCCCTTTCAATGCCTGTAAGGAACATGGGGGATCTCAACCTCAACCAACGGGTTCTCGACATTTGGGTGACTATTTGTTTTCAGTGTATTATTAGTCAATTAATA
>JXOV01009972.1:12908-42565 GCA_001014945.1 Clogmia albipunctata | reverse complement strand
ACCAGTAAAAGGTCAATTTACCATGGGTTCAAACACCACATTCTTTTGTTTTTTTTTTCTTCAATTGTCAATCTACTGTCAAATTGCTAACCTAAATGTGCGTGTTTGTTTACTTTTATCTAAAAATGTGTTTTGGTGAATGAAAAGTTGTGTGATTTAGAACTAAACTGTTAAAAATGTGTTAAGTGGATGTTCTGGAAGGACTACGCACTCAGGTTCTATACAAAATTCAGCTTCTAGTAGCTTAAAGTCTATACAAAGGGCGCCTCTTTCACAACCGGCTTTTGTTTTTTTAAATTTCCTCTTTCAATATAAGTTGTCTTTGGATGGAATTTAACTCAGTTGTTTCCAAATTTGTTCTACTTTTGGTGGATAAAATGGTAAATGGCTTAGTTTTTTAAGTTTTGAAAAATCTAAGAGCGTCTAAGTTTAAACTTAAAAATTGTAATAGTTTGTCACTTTACTCAATTCTTTGATTAATTTGTGTGAAATCGATGGGTCTTAGATCAGTATAGGATTATTTTAAGCAGTATTTAGTTAGTATGTAGGTGGTCCAGGGAGTAATAAGCTTCTCCAGTCGATGGCGTCCCTTTTAAAAAAAGGCCGTTACGAACGTTTTTCTAGAAACTACCATCCAAATTTCAGATAAATTGTCTTTTTATCGCGTGTGAAATCGAGTTTCAATGTCAAAGAGATGCTACTGAGGATAAGTGCAAAGATTCTTCGTCTACATCTATAAAGTCTCAACATATTCCAAGTCAGTTTTCGATGAGTCATGCCCAGGGTAGGGTTCCCCAAAGCGGCGTCCACAGAGGTCTCCTATTCGAGGAAGCTGAGACAACATCAAATTTTTCGGGGTCCCTAAATTGAGTGACCTCGAACGGCTTTAAGTGCCTTATATTTGAACCTGGTTGCTGATGAACCGGGAATAGAACAGTCTAAAACTGTAATGGTTATATTCTCCACCTATATTGAGGATTCGAAAGCGAGTAGTGCAATGAGTTCCTCGTTTACTAGCTTCCAAAAACAATTGCATCCGTGATACAGACCTCTTCAGTGCAGTGTTTGATGATGTTTAACTTCAATTTGAAAGTGATACTGATGATAATTGATAATACAGGAGTTGATTGGATTTTAGCCACAGTCTAGGATTATTAAAAAAACTACCGAATCGCCCGGAAAGGCTGTCTATGAGGTTCTGGGACTTACGATCCACGGAATTTAATTGAAAAAGATAGTAATTAGGTCACAATGTTTGTTGTTGTACAGCGACCTTAGGTCTGTTGTACCTCCTGGTGATTTGTCCTGATCAAACGTAAGTCCAAATTACATCCTCAAGTCGAATTGCTTTAATAAAACGTCATAGGCTTAGTATTTCAATATTCGCTATTTGTTCTTTATTAAAATATGGTTTCCCTAAGTAGTAATGTCTCCTGGATGCTAGCGCTATGCAGTTCATGAGTATATGCTCTGAGGTCTCGGTGTCTCCTTTTCTAAAGCTATTTGGTTTTGCTATGTTGGGCTAATTTCTTAAGACCATCTACTCTAATTGTCTTGAGACTTGATTAAGAATTTAGTATGACTCAATAAGATATTTGTTCTCATTGAATGGACCAGTCGTAGAACCTCGTCCGAAAAGTTAGGGATTAAATTAGAATAATTAGAAAGTCACTACAATTTATTGTGGTAGCTGAATACCCATCTGAATGAGTCTAACTATCCTTTGAATTTAATATATTTAAGATGTTTTAAGAAATAAACATTCTAGGTATTAATTTTAATATACAAATATTAATATTTGACTGATAAAATTGAAATTCCATTAATGATTCTTAAAAACCGATTATATAGTACAAGAAACCTTTTAATTGAGTTTTTTTATTTTATTAAATTTTTTTTTTATATTTAATTTGTCTAAAATCAATTAATTTTTTTCCGAAAAACGACTACCTTATGTTGATACAAATTTTATACATAATCCTTGCCGAGAATTGTAAGAAAGACATTAGAAATTGATGATTTAATGTACGACTCTTTGTCAAGGAAAAAGAAATTGCATTTGAGAAACACCCATTGATTAAAGTGGATTGGAATTATTATTAAAATCATTACAGACAATTTCAAAATTATTTAGTGTTACTTAAGTGTTAACAAAGAAGTACATTAAATATCACAATAATTTGTAATTAATTTTTAGGCTGTTTTAAAATTGGAAGCTACACGAGTACGTCTGATAGAAATTGGAAATCCATGGCTCATAGAATGGTAAATATAACAACAGAAAATTGTTTTATTACATACACAAGTTGTGCGAAGCTTCTGTCCATAAGTAACGAAAGAGTTCTTAGAGTAGTTCTAAGTCAAAGTAGTAAAACTATTTTAAAAATATATTGTAAAATCCAGTTATATTGACATGAAAAATTTGTCAAACTAACCAAAACTAATCACCGGCCTCATANTTATTACATACACAAGTTGTGCGAAGCTTCTGTCCATAAGTAACGAAAGAGTTCTTAGAGTAGTTCTAAGTCAAAGTAGTAAAACTATTTTAAAAATATATTGTAAAATCCAGTTATATTGACATGAAAAATTTGTCAAACTAACCAAAACTAATCACCGGCCTCATAGCCGATTTGTTAACGCATCCGGCTGCCTCTTCGGAGTCAACGGTTCGATCCCTGGGCGGATGGGATTGACTGGGTCCCTTTTCAACTGGTCTAGGTGCTATTAATTGACTAATAATACACTGAAAACAAATAGTCACCGAAATGTCACAAACTCATTGGTTGAGGTTGAGACCCCCCATGTTCCTTATAGGAATTGAAAGGGAATTTTTTTTATTAACCAAACTAATCATTCAATGCATAATAAAGAAAGCCAACATAATAAAACGATTTTTTGTTAGTATATCCCTCTATTTCGTAATACTTTTATATGTAAACCAAACATCGGTTTGTAATTGGTCATAATAAGCAGAGTCATATTGAGCGGATTCTACTGTATCACAATATAAATTTTTTATTTTATATAGAAATAAGGGTTGGAAATCCCGAGCGGGTTACATAAGTTTAATATTTGAATGAAGTAATACAATTCTGCTATTTGAAAGAATTTAGAAATTTCGATTTTATTTCAAAAAAAAAAATCTTGTTAAAAAATGAATAAAAATATATAACATATTTATACGGTCCAAAATAAGAGCAACCTTTAAACCATAACAGTATCAGTATAGGCTTATAGGCCGGTTCGGCCCTTTGCCTGTGTAATCATGTAAAAGTCGATCTGCCGCTTCACTTATGGTTGCCTCGTACCGTTTTCTGGGTCTACCTACTGGTCTCTTTCCTGTCAGCTGTGCTTCCATTGCTCTTTTGGGGAATCGTCCTTCATCCATCCTGGTTACATGTCCTGCCCATCGTAATTTATTTAATTCCACAAACCTCAGCACGTCGACATCCTGATACAGGTGATAGAATTCAATTAATCATTTTTTTTATTTTTTAGATCAAATTAATCACCTAATCTAACTATCATTTAAAATATCGTATCTGGTCTTCAGAAGGGAATTACATTTTAAAAAATATTAGAATTTTCTAAATATATAAATTCAAAAATGATCTATCCAATTACTGCTTAAATTTGTAAGTGAAACCAAGACAAAGTAGCATAACATAATTTTATTGTGAATTATGTGGCGGGCGTATGGCTACGGCACTTAAGCCTATACAGATACATGGCTGTCCATCATACACTTGACACGTTTTCGTGCATCTGGACAATTATCTTATACACATATTTTGTATGTGAGTATGGGCTATAATCTCCAAGCGGGTTCATCGCCTACAAATCAATAACCAATAACTTTCCTATATGAAGCGAAAAAAAATCTAACAATAAGATAACTACAGAAGACTAACTTCCATGAATTTAATTAAAATTTAATTTAAAGATTGGTAAAACAATATAATAGCAAAGAGAGATAAGGGTTGGAAATCCCGTGTGGGTTATTTGAGTTTAATATTAGGAACTTCAAAGTTTAAAGTTATTAAATTCTTCTATTTGAAATAAAGCATTTATAAAAACTTTGATAATGGAAACATTATTAAATTATTACGCAGAACTTGATTGTAGGTCCAACTTAAGAATAAATCTTTGAATTATACCGAAATTACACCAAATTCGATAAAACATAGATATTTTTATTTTTGTCAATCTTTTATTAATCAAACCATCATTTAAAATATTCTATTATGCCTTTAAAAGGGAATTGTCTTTTAAAAGATATGAGAATTATCTAAATTAACCAATCTAAAAGATGACCTATCCAATTATAATTAAAATTTGTAGGAGAAACCAAGAAAAAGGACCGAAACATATATTTTTATTTACCTTTATTGTTTTTAATTTATAAAAATTATTACAATCTTTAAATACCTATATAAAAGGAAAAGCATATTTTTCCTGTGATTATTACACAAAAAAGAGTACATAACATAAATTATTTATATGATTTCTTTTTGTTTTTAAACGGAGAATAAAATAAACGTAATACTTTTTTAAATTTCTTTAATTATTCGCTTAGGAAACATAGGGCGTTCATTATAGTTTTTCAACGTAGACTTCACTTATTTCCAACGCCTCACGTAACCTGTAAGATCGAAATATAATTTCTTTAGAATGTCCAATAAGTTGCTGTAGATTTAGGAGTTTAATTCGATTTCAGTTGAACGTGTTTAAGATTTTTATTTTGATTACTTTTATTGATTTATAATAAATGTAATCAAAATTGCAAAAAGCATATACAAAAACCAAATAAAAGTAGAAAAATATACTTTCAATCGACTAATCTGTTGAAAAATCTAAAATAAATCACAAAAAAGATCTTGTTTTTTCATTAATCTTACGTCAGATAATCCTAATATAAAATAGAATGATAATATAATAATTATTCATTAATATATATATTTTCGGTTTAATTTTCTTTTCCACTTATGGAAAATGCTTAAAACCTAATATAAAAGTCGTATATTTAATAAATCAAATTCATTATAAAAGATTGACGAACTCATTAAATCAATCTAATGAATTATACAATTTAAATTGAATACTTTAATGTTTACCTGTTGATACGTTTTATCGTGCATCGTTACAATGATCTTATTCTTATATTTATATATGAATAAGGGCTATAATTCCCGAGCGGGTTCTGCGCCCAACCTAACATACCATACTTAAGTGTTTAAATTTTTCCATTTGATCATAGAATGGGATTTACATCTGAAAANCACCCGGTGATACGTTATCGTGCATCGTTACAATGATCTTATTCTTATATTTATATATGAATAAGGGCTATAATTCCCGAGCGGGTTCTGCGCCCAACCTAACATACCATACTTAAGTGTTTAAATTTTTCCATTTGATCATAGAATGGGATTTACATCTGAAAATAAAAGTATGGATATATTAAAATAGTTCCAGATAACAATGTTATTCAAACATTCTTCCCAAACCGAAATAATTTAATTAAATATATAATGTCTAAGGACCCGCCTGATAGCGGTAGTGGTAACATACTAGACTGCCTCCTCGGAAGCCATGGGTTTAATCCCTGGGCGAGTATGATTGACTAGATCCTTTTTCGACCGGTCTAGGTGCTATAAATTGACTAATAATACTCTGAAAACAAATAGTCATGAAAATAATATATTTAAATAAATCAAACGAAAGACTTCCAATTAGCTTATCACCGTGTTAACATTTAAATCAATGTGGTATTATAATCAGAAGTTCAATATGGAATGAAATTATCAACATAAGTAATAATTAACTAATGAATAATTTAAAGATTTGAAATAATAATAAGAATTAAAAAATATATCTTACATAAACGATTTGGAAAATATTTCCTGAAAATATGGTGCTCAGTTTGAAATATTGTATAAAACAATTATTATTTAAGTAAATAATAGTTATTACACACGCCTCGTAGCCGATGTGGTAACGCATCCAGCTGCCTTTCGGAGTCAAGGGTTCGATTCCTGGGCGGGTAGGATTGACTGGGTCCTTCAACTGGTCTAGGTGCTATTAATTGACTAATAATAGACTGAAAAACAAATAGTCACGGAAATGTCTAAAAACTCGTTGGTTGAGGTTGAGACCCCTATGTTCCTTACAGGAATTGAAAAGGAAAATTGATTTTTTATTAAATAATAGTTATTCCAAAATTCCTATAATAAAACATATGTTGTCTTTTAAAATAAGAGCATAAGAAGCAATTATATTCAAAACAACCTTGTAAACACAATTAATTCCCTAAAACAACTCATTATCAAATATAAACTAATACAAAAAGAAATGCAACTATAATATTATTCACATTAAGAAACAGTCAGACAAGAATGACTCAAACATATCCATTATTATGAATTTGGGACCTTTTAGAATCCAGAAATTCATAATGTCTGAATTTCTAGATTCTAAAAGGTCCCACTGAAAAGGGTTGAAACATAATTCATTTAGATTAAGACAATAAAAAATCGAAAAAATATACTTTTTCTTATAAAAAACAGGATTAAAACTATATTGACAAAGCTTACAATTGATGCAAAATACGACCAAAACTCAAGCTAAATGTTCTTCAGGACTTCTACACTTTTGTTTTGCAAATAATATTGTAACATTTATTTTAAAATGTTGTGAAATTTCAATAGTTGTAAATATTTGTTTTATTTAATCTATGAAATGTATTGAAGTAGAACAATTTATATGTTTACTTCATTTTTTGTGGCATCGGCTCGTTCTCCTAGATGTAAAAAGGGGTTTTCAATAATTTACAATAGTAGAGAAGTAGTCTGATATTTTTAGGAAGTCTAAACTTTGACTTGATTAAGTAATTTCATATATTTGATTTAAATAAAATTATAAAAAGTTTTAAAATAATAATAAAAGAAAGAACTAAAATAATGACATTTAAAAACGTCTTAAATAATTTTAATAAATTAATAGAAAAGTTAATACAGTATAATCCGGTTATATTGGTATCGAAGAGTAGAGGAAAATCGGTGAGACTCCCCGGACGTCATACAAAGCATATTGAAGAAAATAAAAAACAACCAAACACATTTTTTGGTGGTTAATCCATTTTAATCTGATCTGCCTCTGTGTCCTATTGGTTAGTACCATGGACATCCTCCTCGAGGATGTGGGATCAAATCCCGGGCGGATATCTTTCTAGCGCGACAAAAAAGTTTCCATTTGTGTATATCAATAACATTGCGAAATAAAATTCATAGCGAATTATAAATTTGTGATAGCGCGAACAAATAAATGAAATGGGTGGATTGACTGGATCCGTTTACAACCGGTCTTAGGTGCTATTAATTGCATACTAATACATTGAAAATAAAAAGAGTCATGAGAAGTCTAACACCCGTTGGTTGAGGTTGAGACTACCCCAAGTTCCGTCCAGGAATGTAGAGGGAAAATTATTATTAATCCATTTTAATATATAGAGATAATATAAAAAGAAATAATTCAAAATATTTTGTATTTGATTTTCATCCATGCCATGTAATTTTTTCTGTTTCTTTTTTTTTTTACAAAACTCATGAAAGTCATTATATCTGAACGAATTTTCATATAGATTGGTCACAATATCTTAAAGTTCTGTTATACTAACCGGATGGTAATTATAAGCGTGTCTCTATATCCGTCTATTTTGTAATACCTTTTACATGAATACCATACTTCGATTTCAAATTCGTCATAAAAAGCGAATAGTCATTATAAATCGAGTCATATTTAACCGATTCTACTGTATTTAGAATATTCTAAAAAATATAAAATAAATGAAAATTGTATATGAAATGCAACTTTAATTATATTCCCTTTAAAAGTTGTCTTATGTATAAATGAAATGTATAAAAGTATTAATATATTTTCTAGTTGCTATTAACTGACTACAAATATACTGAAAATAAATAGTCATGGAAAGTCTATCACCCGATGGTTGAAGTTGAGACTACCCCAAGTTCCATACCGGAATGTTGTGGGAAATATTATTATTAATATATTTCTAATGATTTAAAATTTTGCATATAATTATAGAATTATTACAATCCTAACTATTAATGATACAAGAGTAACAGTATTTTAATATTTCTTTAAAATAATTAAATTACAAAATTCCAGTCGAATCTATTAAAAGAAACAGAATCTTTGTACCAGACAGACATTGAAGACAGTAGGATCAACCTTTCCAAGGGATTAATTGATTTTAAAATGGTAATCTAAAATAAGGAAATAGTAATAGTATATATGAGTGAGGGCTTTAACTCAGTCATGGGTTGTTTGGTCCAATTTTACAATACAATACAATTGAGAAGAAGGTTTTAATATTTAATTTTAGAATAATCGCCAAGTGATGATACAGAGCCGTATAAGTTGAATATTTTGACGTAAAAAGGGAATTGCAATTCAATTTTGTTAGAGAAAGATTCAAATTATAGCCAACAAAAATATATTCATCATTGAAATCTTACATGAGTTCTTTTTTTAAATTTAAATAAATTTGAAAAAATACTTTAAAATTTAGCATTTGCTTCTAAGAGCCCTAACAATATTGTACTTTTTTCATATAAAAAATGGTGAATACAAATTAAAACAATTGTAAATTTTAAAAGGAAAAGAGAAATTCCTAGAAAAAATACATATCTTTGGTTTTATTCAATCTATAGTTTTAAAATGAATCAAATTGAAAATCTTTGTAGAAAGTCAAATAAACATCTGCAATAAAATAAAATTATAGAGATTTAGCAACATAATTGACGAAATAAATTATAGAAAAAAACATTAAACCGTTGGATAGAAAACTTCTGAACAACGTAAGATCTGAAAAGAAAAGAAATATTTATTTTATTTGACAGAACTCATAATTACAAAATAAATTTACGACTCGTCGAGTAATTAATTGAGTGGACGAGTCGGGGTTCAGTACAACTAATATTACAAAGATATGTCCAAACAACATTAAAACTAACAGTTTTAATAAAAAAATGAATTTCCATAATATGATTTGATAATGACAAGTATAATTCAGTATTAATAAATTAGCAAATTCATGGGTTTCATCAATATTAAAAATGTTGGCATAAAACTTACATACTGTACATTTTTACCAATTAAACAAAAATTAATAACTATTCAAAAAAGGATATTATAAAATAAATAAAACAAAAACGAAACCATAATTAAACTTGTCTACATTGAAATACTCATCCTCTGTAAGAGCTAACAAATTCATATTAGACCACGAAAGATACAGTTTTTTTTATCACTTTTCAATGAGACATGAGTGAAAACTCTTTTTAAGAACATTAATAAATAAAAAAAATAACCAAAGCCTTCACGAAGATTGCATTACCCCAGATTTCTATTGAATAAGTATGGCTAAAATATATTTTATTAAAAATCAAAGCTCAATTCAAATATGTGCAGTAGAATCCGTTTATAATGACATCAAAGGGTAGTAACAAAACCACTTCATAATAGGAGAACAGACAAATTATTTTTCCAAATTAAACATCTCCTTTTTCCGCTTATCCGGTATTTAATTGAGTTTAATCAAAATATAAATTGTACTTAAGAAGATCATAAAAAAGGATAATAATTGTGCAGCCTGTGATGCCTCTTCTCGTATGGCTGTCCACCATACCCCAGGTGATACGGTATTGAGAATAATTTAAATGACATCCATCAATTTTAATTCCGGTCTGGATAGCATTAATTATTGTGGCTGAAGTAAAATATGCTCGCTTAGTTACAATTATCTTATTCATATATTTATATATGAATAAGGGCTATAATACCGGAGTGGGTTCTGCGTCAAACCTACCAATTACAAATTAATGCCTCTTAAAGATGGCAATGGTCTGTCTTCCTCCCTTTCACTTTCATTGTTTATTAAATTCCATATTCTATTAGAAAATGTACTATAACCAGACACAATTTACTATAAATCGGTCACAATAAGCGAATTGTCACTAAAAGCTAGTCACTTTTATTCGACTTTCTTTTATGGAAATCAAGATTTGCTTTGTGATTCGTCATAATAAGCGGAGGTGTGATAGACTTCTTCTATTGTATATGAGATAGGATCCTAGTTATTACTAGAAAAGAACAACTTTCCTAAACTGGTCCTTGAAAACCCCTTATATATTAAATTTCTAACTATATTGTAATATTAACTTAACCTTCACATTATCTTCCTTATTTTAATTTTTACGCAAAAAAGAAATCGATTCTGGTTTTTAAATTTATTTTGATTTGTCTATTGATTTAAAAAGCTTACATCTCAAAGTTTAATCACACTTAATTAAATAAAATAAAACTATTAAATAAATCATAAATAAAATTCATTCCTTCCTTTTAGTTGATTTAACGAATAGTTCAGTTACTTAAAGTCCAAACTATAAAAGTTGAGGGTTCAAAATAGAACGAGCGTGAAAAATAAATAGCAAAATTATAAAGGAAATATTTTAGAAAGACGGTTAATTTAAATAATTTTAAGTTATAGAACAAAAAATATTCGAGATCCTTTCCGAAGAAGATTAGAATTATTACTAACAAATGTATAAAACTGCTGCCCCATGCTTCGAAAGGTGCGGCGTCTAGCCAAGGAAGACTGATATAAAACGTAAATTATTTATTCAAACTTAAATTCCAGGACAAGTTATTAGATATATTATATGTTAAAATATAAAACTTTAATTATCGATGAGAACTCATTATCTTGCAAACAACTTTTCAAACTTAAATCTTGTTAATACCCAAATTGTTAAATAAAACACGTGTATGTTTAAAGTTTAGTTAAAAGAAAACCATAATCCCAAAGATAATCAATAGTTATTTAAACAACGTGTGGGAAAAATGAACCATAATTATACTCGAGTAGAGTTCTAATAAATACGAGTGTTTAATTATGTGTTTTCCCAATCAGTTTTTTACAAAATTTTATACAATTCGCATATTTAGTAGCTATTTTTCCGCGAATTATGAAGTAAAGAATAAGAAGACAACCCAGTACTAGATTAAGGTCTAAACACATACAATTAGGAGAAGGATTTGTCAATCGAATAGAACTTTTGGTTTCAATTTTTCAAAATATCACTGAAACCTTGCACTCTGCACTGTATCACTGATATATCCGTGATAGCACTCATAATTTAAACCACATTTAGAATCTATAATCAACATTTAAGAAGAACTTTACTTTTTGCCATGTAATGTCAACAAATTTAAATTAATTAATAAATCATAGTCTACTTTTTAATAGAGACATGAAAAATGTCAAAATATATTTTCATTCTAAACTACTAAGATTAGTACAAAATTCAATTCCAATTTACTAAATGCCAAATGATATCGATATGAATAAGCCAGTTAGGGTTAGAAATGGTGTTAGGCAGGGAGAGCTAGAGCAAATTAGTTGGAGTGGTGTATGGCTGTCAAACATACATTTAAAGATACGTTTTCGTGCATCTGGACAATTAACTTATTTACATATTTTATATGGGAATAAGGGCTATAATCCCCGAGCTGGTTCTTCGCCCACAAACTCCTCATAACCATTTAAATAGATTTCAATGAAAAGAAATAATACAAATTAAAAGTTGTACGTACTAAGTACATCAATAAGATGTGTAATTATCAACAAAAATGCTTGAAAACTATCGATTACCGTTTTGTGAGACTCAAAATGTTCCTGTCAGTCACTATAACAGGACATAATTACTTAAGAACCTGTCACAATTTCTTGAAAGTTGGACACACTAACCGGATGGTAACTATAACTGTTTCTTTATATCCATCTACTTTATAATGACTTTTAAAGAAACCAAACTTTACTGTGTAATTCGACATAATAAGCGGTTAGTCACTATAAGTGGAGTCATATTAAACGGATTCTACTGTAGTATTAAGAACAGAGAATCTCTCTATCTTGACTTTAAACTTAAAATTGATTAGAAAAAGGGGAAGCCCTTTATTTTATTTGTCATTCTTATGAATAAACCATAGTTTTAAAACAATAAATTTGTGGTCTAAAAGGATAATTGAATAGAAGTCCATAGATGGTATCCTTTCTTTAATTTGTTTTTAATCAAAAATGCTTTGATGCAAATATCTAATGTGAAAATTTTATGGAACGACAATAATCAAAACACTGAAGAAGTTTCCCTTTGAAGAAGTAGTCATCAAACATTCTAGAAGTTATACGAACAAATGGATAAGTAAAGAGAACTTACATTTTCCATCATCCATCCCCAAACTGATCCTATATAAAGAAAAAGACAAATTAGTTTTGTATAGTTCCAAAAATATAAGTAAATTGATCGAAAAATAGTTGAAATAACGTTATAATACCATACCACGGTAATAATATAACATAACGAAACTAAATTAGTTAATTGAATTTATTAGAGAAATTCAAATTAAATAATGTGTTTATGTGTGATTGGGGGCTGTAGTCCCCAAGCGGGTTCTGTGTCTAATACAAATACCAAATGATATCGATAGCAATGTAAAAAAGTTAGGGTCAGAAATGGTGCTAGGCAGGGATTTAATCAATTTTGCTTCCCAATGGAACAAGAATACCTGAAATGAGATAAAACAAATAATATAAAGAAGTTGCATTCTATACCTTGGAAAGTGATTCATATAAATTCCAATAAAGAAAGTTTAATAGAAAAGGTTTCAAAATTAGAAATGAACACATTAGTTGGTTATCTTATTAAATGAAAACTTCTTTAATAAATAACTCCCTTAACATGTTAAAATTTATTTTATACATTTGATGCGTTCAAAGTAAGCTTTTGTTCACTCCATTCAAAATGAGTTTTTCTTCTCTAGTGGGACAAAAAACAAAAATTGTTACTTTGTCTCACGCTCACGTACTATAATAATAAAATAATGTACTGAGATTATTTTATTTAAATTTTTGAGATTTTTCGAATCAAAGACACTAGATTACAAATGTATAAAATTATGTGTACTCTACGGGTTCAATTGAATTTTGCTCATCCGAATTTACTGAAATTCTTAGTAAACAAAATATCACTTTGAACCCTAAGTGTACAAATAACGATTATATTTGGATTTGAAGAGCAATCTTTATGTAAATCAACATACTCGTTACATTCAAACAATTTCCTTAATCCATATAATCTTAAACAGTACTTCTTGATATAGTTTATATATTCTAAACAAAAATTAGCTATCAATTGACTAACAAATAGTCATAAAAAGTCTAAAAACCCATTGGTTGAGGTTCGAACTCTCCATGTTCCTTACAGGAAGTTAAGGGAAAATTTATTTTAATATAAAAATATATTTCCTATTATTTAAATCTAACTGTTGATAATTTGAAATTCTTAAGAAGAGCTATCGAAAAAGGAAACGCAAGAATATTCCAGATGAAAGCCACAGAATATGATCCAAAAAAATATCTAAGACTATTAAAAAACCAAAGAACTGGTGCTTGGGTTTTATTATTTTTGCAAAAATTCCTAAATAAGTAAGAACACTGAAAAGACATCTTTTAAATTATAACAATCATAACTTCTATTTACTTAAAATTTAATCGTGTGCCATAAAATATAAGCTCGCCCCATAGCCGAAGTGGTAACACTCTCATCTGCCTCCTCGGAGACTGTGGGTTCGATCCCTGGGCGGGTAGGATTAACTGGATCTTTATTCAATTGTTCTAGGTGATATTGACTACTAATTCCCAGAAAATAAATAGTCATGAAAAGTCTATCACCCGTTGGTTGAAGTTGAGACTACCCCTAGTTCCTAACTGAAATGTAGGGGGAAAATATTTGTTTATTATAAAGCGCGTGTATGTAAATTATTACAATCTTTGAATTCAAAAATAAAAGGAAAAGTATATTTTTCTTCATATTCATTTCCTGTTTTTTAAACTGAGAAAAGGATGAAAAGAATAAAAGGTATTACATCCTTTGTTTCTCATTTGCTTAGGGAACATAAGGCGTCCATTAGACCCTTTCAACATACAATATTGTTAACCATAGGGTTCACTTAGCTAATGTAAATGTATTGTACTTTTATTGGAACATATATAATCGTTTAGGTTAGTGTCCAAAATAAAAATCAATCAATCAACTTAACCGACTGTAGGCAAGTTTTTGTGTAAAAAAATCTGAATTATAATTGGCTTTACATAAACGACCTGACTAGTTTTATAGTTCTGCATACTAAAATAAGCATTTGAATATGGGCTTCTAATCCCCGGGCGGGTTAGTTCTTCGCCAATAAACCAATAACCAGTTCCACAAGGCTTACATCCATATATTTGATTGATTCTATTAAATAATCTTAAATTGATGTATAATACAAATGAAGTAGTAGTTAATTGCAGAATCAAAATCGAGAACCCTAACTTTGAATATAAAATTTATCTGAGAAAGGGATCAATTCATCCGTTAATTTTATGAATAAAAGATGAATGTTTTAAATAATATTTTTTTTGTATGAAAAAGTATCATTCTAGATAATAGATTCTGAAAATTTTAGGGGTTGATCAAAATCAAAGCAAGAAATAAGCTGACGGAGTATCTAAATTCCTCTTTAAGAAATAACTCTATAGAAAAATGTCACGAAATATGAATTAATGAACAAAGGAAACTTACATTAAAACGTTATCCACCATCCATCCTCTTGGAAACTGATCCTAAATGAAGAAAATTATATTATTAGATTCATAAACTGGTACAAACACAATTTTAACAAATTTAAATACCATAATCAATATCAGCTATTAAATAATTTGAAGATTTAAATGTATATTGATGGGTAAATTGTCGAAAACATGTTTAAATGGCAGTGATAACACTTAAAATTGATTATCAAAAACCTATAAAAAGTTTTCTAAGTAGATGTAAAACAAAATATACTTTCAGAGAACCTTTCACAAAGAAAACCATTATCCAGATTAAGAAACAGTCTTACAAGAATGATCCAAAAATATCTATTATTCCGTAATTAGAATCCAAAACTTCCTACATAATTACACTGGAAAGATTCAAAACATAAATCATTTAAATTGTCAGTCAAAAATCAAATAAATATCCATTTTCCTATAAAAACTGAACTGGTATAAAACAATATCAACAAAGGTGAATTTGATATAAATTAATAGGAAATCGATAAACTTACTTGATGTTAGGCTTATCAGGAAACATTCTCGTATCTCCACCCCTATTAATAGAATGTAAATAAGCATAAATTACCACATCTTGGGCTGAATGGTCTTCAGGACTGCTGTCCTTTTGTTTTACAAATAAATAAATAAATAAATATTTCTCTATAAAAAAACCTCGAATAAAAACAATAGGGTTATTCAACGCCTTTTAACAATAAGGTTACCCTGATATGACGTCATAATCCAGAAAGGTCAAATAAAAAACTATCATACAACAAATCAATGCAAGGATGTAATCTGAAAAGAAAAAGATCAAGATTAATTTTACTTAAACATCTCTACAAATCCAGAATTTCCATATAAAGAATCGAATAACACCAAATTAATGCACGGAATATAATAGTTCTTGTGACCATTATTATGTTTAGAAGCTTTGGTCAGTATAAAGAACTCGTTGCAAATTCTTCCAATTCCTAGAAACATAAGCAATTCAGTCGAAGGAATGATCATTCCTTTTCTAGATCAGATTATTGCTTTTAATCATTCATATGTATTTACACATATGAGTGAGGGCTATAACTCTTGATGGGGTAAAAAAAGAAGTATTTAAATATCGATTACAAACATTATTGTATTTACTTGACTTCCTTATAGAAAACAGGACATAATCTGAAAAGAAAATGAACAAAACAATGATTAATTTTACTTAAACAACTCTACAGGGCTATATTTTTAATAGAAATGTTCTTTTATAAACTTCTGAAATTTATGTAAAATAACAAAAAAAAGTGACTATTGAAGTACAGTAGAAATCGGTTATAACGACATCTGAGAGAAGTGACACGTCACACGAAGCGGACTTCATACAAGCCTGTTGTAGAAAATTGTAGAAAACAATCAAAATCACCTTTCGTTAATTTATACATATGTGTGTTTATTTTCATAAAAGAATATTATATAAAAATATGATATGAAAAGATATAATTCAAAATTAAAATAGTAAGTAATAAGTCCAAATATATCATAAGAATAATTGATAATTTTTCACAAATCACCAACAAAAATGCTTGAAAACTGTCGATTACCGTTTTGTGAGACTCAAAATGTTCCTGTCAGTCACTATAACCGGACACAATTAATTAAGAACCTGTCACAATTTCTTCAAAATTGGTCACATTAACCGGGTGGAAACTACAACTGTTTCTTTATATCCATCTACTTTATAATGACTTATAAAGAAACCAAACTTCACTGTGTAATGCGACATAATAAGCGGTTGATCACTATAAGTGGAGTCATATTAAACGGATTCTACTGTAGTATTAAGAACAGAAAAACTCTCTATTTTGACTTTGAACATAAAATTTATTTGAAAAAGGGGAAGTCCTTTATTTTATTTGCCATTTTTATGAATAAACAATGATAGTTTTAAAACATAAAATTTGTGGTCTAAAAGGGCAATTGAAAAGAAGTCCTTATATGGAATCCGTTCCTTGATTTGTTTTCATTAAGAAATGCTTTGATGCAAATATCTAGTCTGCTTTTTGGAAAGACAAAAAACAAAACACGAAAGAAGTTTCCCTTTTAGGAAATAGTCAACAAACGTTCTAGAAGTTATACGTACAAATGAATAAGTAAAGAGAACTCACATTTCCTATCATCCATCCCCAAACTGATCCTATATATAGAAAAACACAGATTAGTTTTGTATAGTCCCAAAAATACAGCGTTTATCCACTTCTGTACCGTAACCCATTTCAATTTATCAAATAACATGAAAATATACAAGTATTTTTTATCGAAAAATCGTAGAAATAACGTTTTAAGTGCATAATTAACACTAAAAATTAATAATCGAAAATCATAAACAAACATTAAAATTAATGTCATTTATGGTAAATAAAATAAAAGCTCGATCTGCATGATCGTCATTAGATCGAAACAATTTCAAAGGGGAAACTTTAAATTCAAATCGAAACCGTTTAACGGTCAAAAAAATGTTACCAATTTAAAAATTCTAGATCTGTCAAAGATCTGATATTATCTGAATTGTTTGAAAGAGGTTTATTTAGAACATCTTTTCATATTTTATTAGAATATTTCAATAAAATCCGCTTATAGTGACCATCCGATTATTATGACGAATTACAAAGCAAAGTTTGGACCACGAGTACTCGTGACAATATAATAAAATAGACGACTACAATGATAAGCTTATACTGATCATCTGGTTAGTATGTCCGTTGTTTGAGAATTTGTGTCCGGTTATAGTGACTGACAACAAGACGGGAGCAAGTTCGTTCTCAATCTTTTCCATAGTTGGTTTTAAGTAACACAGACTTTAATTTCCAATTTCAATATTTCGTTTAACATTGGATTAGTCTCTTTTCCAACACGGATGGCATCCATCCTTCGCCTCCCCCCCCTCTCTCTCTCAGCAATTGTTCATAAGATCTGTTGACCGGTCGGGCAGCAGCATTTACTCAAGTGTTTGATGGTATCGTCACTCTCTCCACACACCACTCTGCACTTACGATCCTATCTCCAGCTGATTTTCTCCCTCCTCATTATCACATCGAAAAAACTAGATGAGGCTAATACTCCGACCACTTTGTAGATACTAGGACGTTCGGGCTGTCTGGATTCTGCTGTCAAGAGAAGATTTAAGCAAATTGTTTTGTTGCTGCTGCCGTCATTCCAGGTTCTCTGTTCGTCAAAGCCGATCACATTCTATCCTCTCTGAGCCAAGCTGTGTTAACCCCTTCTACAGACCATCCAGTACTTCTCATATCGGACCAAGAACTGCTTTTCACATTTTGCATCTCTTTTAGACATTCTCTTAATATCTTACACGGGCCCGTTGTGGATCTTTTCTTCATAACACGTTAGTAAGAAAGGATTTGTTCCTGTCTCAATGTATACTGGGAACGCCTTTGTTTATTCCGTGAGGATCGACTTCTTCCTACCTTTGTCCAATCCGAGGATCCATCTGAGGTATTTTCGTTGAAGAAGTTCTATCGCTTCCCACTTCGATCATCTGAAATTCTCAGCTCAATATTTGTCCGCAGGTAGTACGAGGCCTTTACAAAGCTGCCTTTTATCTAGAAAATTGACTTTTATTATGTATATTCTTTAATATACAAAGGATATCGACGTCCGCTTAGTATGACTCTTTTTCACTGTCCTTCTATGTAAATGCATAACATTAAGATTGAAAAAATAACTTATATAATGGAAAGAGAGTGTTATTTTTTATAATAATTTATTTGATTCTTCAATTAAAAGCTGAAAAAAGTTTTTATGGAGAAATTTCAAATAATAAGACTACTTTTAATTAAATCCAAGATTTTATTCTTCTTCTAAACTATTGGTATTTAGATATCTCATATTTGAAATAAAGAAGCAACAAAAATGCTGGTTTTACATTTTGTAAATAAAAAAAAAAATCGTATTTATTTCCACAGAATTATAAATTACAGTAGAGGCTCATTATTCGCGGTTTTATTGTTCGAAAATAATTCAGACCCAATCCCTTTGATCTGGGCTAAAAATTTCGATAGTCGAGGATCTAAGGAATATAATCCTGAGGTCGAATTGTGAAACATTGTCGTTTATTGGTCCAAACGAAAGAATCCGTTTCTGATATTCTTTCATTTTTTCGGTGCATTTTAAACCATTTTTTTGGCGCTGGAATGTGGAGATCTCAACACATTTGAGATTTGTAAGAGATCTCGACAGCCCTGGGGACTGCCGCCCCACTTGGGAGAAGATTCCTTGGACGCGAGTTCCCTAGGTTATCCACGGATTGCATTTTAAACCCTGTCAAATTTCATCCACGCTTCCATAGCAATAATATAAGGAAGTCTATTGAAATACCTTGTCGTGTACTATCGTAAAATAGATTCCGTTTCAAACTAACATTTAAACTTCCAGTTTTTTTTTGTTAATTTGTATCGATTCCAGCTGATTGACTTAGTTTTAAAATAGTAAGGCTAATTTATCAACTAGTAAAATGACTGAAAGAAGTTTTAAAATAAATTTCAACCCTAAACGCGTGTTAATAGGCTTTATAGAGACACGTTAAGCCAACTAAACGTAATAACAGCATTATCAAAGGTCGAAATGGTATATTGGAAGTCCATAATTTGTCGAAGAAGAATAAAGACATGTTTTTAAGAAGAACGACACGCCTCAAAGCCGATGTGGTAGTGCATCCGGCTGCCTCTTCGGAGTCAAGGGTTCGCTCCCTGGGCGTGTAGGATTGATTGGGTCCTTTTTCTACTGGTATTTTTTTTATTTTACAAGGAGAATTGTGATGGACTATGCAAACATACACCCTGGTGGCGAGGGCGACTTGGGCTTTTACCAAGTAGAACAAAAAAGTATCTCCCGCGTGCATGGGAACATAAGCGGAACCACCGGGGAGGGGTACTTCTACACCTATGCGCCCTTAGAACAGTCTTGTTGGTCGCTTATTGTTCCTTGGCTATTAATATAGCCCGCACGAAATTGTCCACTCTGACCCAATTCTGTGGGCTGGATATCATGAAGCCTACAATAGTTTCTGGTTTGCTATTTCGTCTCGGTTATCCTTCCATTTTGGGCACTTGACAAACGTGTGCTCTGGGCTGTCAATTTCCCCACAGAATGCACATGCGTCACTTTCTTTAATTTTAAATCTCTTGAGGTAGCTTCCAAAATTTCCGTGTCCACTAAGAAACTGGGTGAGATAAAAATTTTATTTCAACTGGTCTATATCAGTTACACTGAAAATAAATAGTCACCGAAATGTAAAAAACCCCATTGGTTGAGGTTGCGACCCCCCATGTTCCTTATAGGAAGTGAAAGGGGGAACAAATTTAAGAAGAACATTTGAATGTTAAGGCGGATATTCATATGTTCTTCTTAAATTCTTTTTAGTTTGGTAATTTGAATCCTTTCACAATCAATATCTTCTTGATGAGTAATATCAATGACATAAAAGTAAAAAGAACACTTAAAAACGTATAAAATTAATGGAATCTTGTTTTGTGTACAAGACGAAAAACAAAAATATTGAAATGATTCAAAACAACATAAATAGGGGCTCGAAACGTCAATTTGAAACGGATTCTCTTTTATAATAATAAGCGGAAAAGTTCACAATACACCCCTCGTTATTTTAATAGAAGGGTGGAAGGAATTTGTGCATCGAAAAATTGAGAGAATCATTAAATGAACTATTTGTTTTTGAAAGGTGAAAAATACAGAATGCAAAAAAATCAACAGATTGATCTTAAAAGTAATAGTTTATGATACAAATAACTATTAGTAGCTTATAAAATACAAGTATACGTACTTTTATTACTACTTTTAAGATCCATCCGTTTATCAGTTTAAAATTTCATAGTAAAAATATATTTGTGTACTGATATCGAGAATTTTAATATTAAGAGCAGTCATCAAATGCGAAAAACAATGCATTTTGAACATATCCTTTTTAAAAATATCAATATGGTTATATTATAAAATACAAAACAAAGAATTGAAAATTACCCATTCCTTTTTCTATTGTCAAAGCCATAAGATCATAGTTAATGAAGTCATGGCTTAATTTAAAAAATTGATTTTAATATACATATTTGTTTGATTATTTGTCATCCTGAAATGTATCCCTTTTAATCCCATATAAAAAACAATTCCTTATACGCGTTTTCTTTATTCACCTTATTTTTTTGGAAAGTACTGCCGGGACTAAGGAGATTCTACTGTATTTCGCTAATTAAATACTCAAAGAACTGAAAACCCTCATGATATCAACTTTAAATCTAATTTTAAAATGCCAAGAATGAGAAAAACAACAGATTGATCTTAATAAAAGGATTAGAAAGCACTTTTTTTATAAGCTACCAATAGCTTATTTGTAACATAATCTCAATAACTTTGGTAGCTTACAAAATACAACTACTTTTAAGACCAATCTGTTTGTTAATGAGTTTAAAATTTCAATGCAAAAAAAAATATTTGTGTATTAATATCGAGACTATTAAACGACTAGAACAGTCTCCAAATGCGAAAAAACAAACCGATTGTTAAAAGAAACAATGCATTTTCTACATATCTTTTTTAAAACTATCCATATTACTTTATTATAAAGTACAAAACAAAGAATATTAAGTTTAATTAAGTTTAAATGTTCCATAAGAATGGAATATACAATCATTGCATTGTAAAAGTTATTCTATAAAGAGTTCAGTTTTTGTAAAATATTATCGCTTAAAAGGAAGAGAGATGATTAATTTATATAATTTACTGATATTTTCAATCAAGAACTGAGAAAGGAGAGATTATATATATAAAATGTCAATCTCTTAACAAATATTTTTTAATATTTTAATATATTTTTAAAGAAAATGTTTAATATTCATGCTAATTTTAGTTAAAATCAAGTTTTTGGTTTAAAAAACTATCATGTAAATATTATCGTTTAGTGAAAAAAGGTAATAAAATGAATTTTCTTTTAACCTAATGAAGATTTAAATAGTCTGAATGTTTAAAGAGATCTAAAAAAAACAAAACTCATTACATAAAAAAGTATTAATTTTTGAATACATATATAGAATTTGTATCTATAATGAACTCAAAGATTCGTTTATTAAATTTATATTTGAATTCTTAAATAATATTAAATTCTATTGATTAAAATTTTATAAATTCCTTCAGGAAAATGCATGGCAAATTGAAAAATAATACTTTATTATGTATTAAATGAAGTATATGATCATAAACATACTTTGTATTACAATAAAGTCATTTTAATTAAAACTTTAAATTATTTTTGGAGAAATAATTCAATATATTTGTTATGAAATTGAATATTCCAATAAAAAAATGCACAACGTCATTAAATTATAAATTAATTAACATAATATTGTAAAAATTACAGAATTGTTCTGAGATTGTAAACAATTCAATTACAATTGTGTAAGACAAAAAACAGTAAAATGATTCCTTACAACCTAATATATACAAATCTTAAAACAAACAACACAAATTCGAACTTATCTTTTGGTTATAAATCCAATTATTTCGTACCAAAAATAAATTACTTGTTAAACTATCTCTGTACATTATTTATAAGTATTGACATTTAAATTTTTATCAATGCAAAATTAGCATTATATCATAATCATTTCTTGCCGTCATTTGACATTTTGAAATGTCTAACACACATAAACTATTTTTCAAAGCTATAAAAATCATCTTCACTGTTTTTGGATTATTCTCCTCCCTCAAATTTCGGCCTTCCATTTCGTGTTTAAAGGCTTTTTTATATTCAATCCTTGTTTTTGTCCATATTGGCGAAGATCTAAAATGAAAAGTACATACAAAATAAAATTAGTAAAATAAAAATTAAATGAAAATAATAAGAAAATGAAGAAAAAAATAACGAAAATAACTAAAAGGATAAATCAATTACCCTCTTTCTTTTCTAATTTCTGTAAAATATTAGATATTTTTATTGTTTTTGCCGCTCGAGTACAAAGCTTTTCGTCTGAGTGAAACGAAAGCGATTATAGAGCGAGGTCGGCAAAATACCATTACCTACTTGTTTGCGTTTTACGTTTTGTGCAATTCCTTTTCAAAAATCGCAAATTCTTAATCAGAACTCTGAAAATTTCATAATATTTTTGTTATAATTTAGAATAAAATTATTATTATATTTTTACACGGCACAAATCAATAGTTTTTAGTTAAAATTTTGTTAAAACTAAAATTTCAAGTAGGTTCACCAGAAAATCTGGTAACTGTCATTATTTTATTGAGGACACATCTTGACCACCCTGTTTCAACCGTATTTTAAGGATAAAATTTCGATTTGAAAGTCAAATGACGACATTTTGTTGTAAACAAATGTCAAACAAATTGCCGATTCTGTGAATGAATGGAGTTTGTTTTTACTAAGATTGGTTTTGAGATGGAAAATTTCCAGTCACAACTACATTTAAAACGGAGATGGGCTGGAAGACAGTCCAATTCTGTTTTTATATGGAAACGGGGCAATTTGTATGAATTTGAGAAACGCACATGAAAATGTGCACTGAGCAACTACGTGAGAATTTGGGCGGATTAATCAAAATGACGTCCTCATAGTTTATTTAAATTTCAAATTTAATATTCTACAATTCAATATTGTTTATAGGGAAATCATAGGTTGTAATTTTAAAAAATATATTAGAATTAATTAGATTTTCTAGTTCCCTTTCGTTTAATTTAAGTTTTTTATACAAAAAATTTAGTAAAAAGTTCAGGTTGTGAAATAGTAATAGTTCTTGTTAAAAAATTATATTTAAAACAAAATAATTAAAATAGGCGGTGATCAAGTTAAGTGGCAAAGACAGAGGTCCTTTGTGGGACTTTTGTGTGGTGAATGCACATCAAATATGTGGGAGAACATGTGAGCACTTCAGCATGACCCTGGTTTTAACACTGTCAAAGTTACAATAAAATTTATCGCCCTAGGGATGCACTTTGTCGCATGCTAATTTAGGGTTTGACGTTGTCGAATTGCACAAAAGGGTATTTTGATGTAAGGTAAATCCTAGATAATTAACATATTTGTGACATTCTGTACCTAAAACTTTAAAAAGTCTTTTATATTTAATTAAATTTATATTTAAGAAAATAACCGGTAAAATTTGGTCGCCATGGTTGCTCCGTTTTCTAACTCGGAAACGATGAAACACTTGCCTTCGGCTCGAATGTTTCACACTCGTTTCAATCGTTAAAAACAGTTGACTTTACACACTTGTAGCACAAATAACTATTTTAACCAAACAATAAAAAACCATTGCATATTGAGCGTAAAACTACGTAGGTAATAGTTTGAAGAAAGTCTCAAAGCTCTGGTATTAATGTTAACTTTTATCACTGGTTTCCTTAAGTACAAGAGGTACTTGCATCTTTGAAGGATAATTTTCAATATGTTTCGGTATGAAAATCATTTTACATTACTCGAAGGTGTAATATTAACATTTTAATCGTCAAAGTAAGCACGAAATACGTCACTTTGCACCACTGAATGCTGTAATAATTTCATTTCAACACTCTTTTTAAAAGTGAAAATGACATAATTGTCAAAGGGATGCTTGATTAAATTTTGATTAATATATATGATTGTCATTTCCAATGATTACTAGATGACACACTTTAATTGCGATTTTTCTCTATTATTTTTACTCGGAAGAATTGGTCGACAAACTTTCTTCCTCGGATGCTGAAAACTAATCAATTTCAATACAATGTTGAAAATAACTATTATATTATTAAAATTTTTACCATCAGAAAGTTCTCAATATGAATGTTTTGCCTTTTTCGGGTTTAAGCCAGAAAATTACTACAACTGATGTTGTTGTACTCAGAAAATGATTAAAAACATATCCAAAAATACGATATTTACGAACAATTTAAGTAATTTTTTAGTATAAAATATAATCAAGGTTAAAACGTTTACATTTTGTAGCTTTTTAGGCATTAAAAATGACAAAAGAGTAATGGAGATTTTGAATTTATCAGTAGAGAAGTTGTTAAAAAAGTTCTTAATCACCCGTGTTAATTTTTCTCTTAATAAACATTGAATTAATCAATATAGCTTAATTTATTTAAGGTGGAAATATTGTTGTTGGCTTAGTTAATGTTTGACGTAGAAAATATTAGTAAATTTAATAGATTGATCCTTTAAAAATGCCCCTTTTCTTCAATTGTTTCACATGAACTTTCAAAAACAGTGGAAGAAAACAAACATTAAATAATTACTCACTTTTTAATGTGTGCACCTTATTTTCTGTGTTAAATTTTGTGGTACCTTAATCCCCATATTCTTGGACTTAAATCTGATTAGTATCTATTGATAAATAGCTGAAAGAATGCTCAAAATCTGAAATAAATTGGGAAAGTTTGCTTTAATTTACAAAATAAAGGAGATTTTAATATAAATAGCAAAATATCTAAATAAAGAAACAATAAACATACCTAACATAAATATATTGCTGAAAACATGTAAAGAAGTTGAGGAAAACCACCAGTTTTGAGGTAGATTAACGGAAAACCCGGAAACCCCGGGAAAAGGTTTCTAAGAATAAAAATCCAAAATTTCCCCCTAAATTAATACCGTTCAATTCAAATTGTCGCGTTGAAACGATTGGAATATTGTTGAAAAAGAGAATTTACTCGAATTGAATCAAATTCAATAGATAAATTCATTTAAATCGTAATAAATAATTTTTTAATAAATATTTTATTATCAAAATTGACAACTGTTGACAAAAGTAAAACAGTTTGACAATCTCTGTAAATTCGAATATCATCAGTTTATGGATATTTTATTTATCCAAAATTTTGTTTACAAACAAATAAATTTTCTGTGGAAATTGTGGGGTGAAAATTTCCCTAAAATTGATAATTAGAATTATTTCCATAATTCTAGTCATCATTTAATGTTGTTTGCCATTTTCATGCCTTGAAAATGATTTCTTATACGAGGGAGGGTCAGTAAGTAAGTACAATCAGAGCCGTTTGCCGTTGTTATTGCAAAAACGAATACTCGTATTTAATTGTTTAGAACGTTCTTCAATTTATTGTTGAAATTTTAGCCAAATAGGATTCGTAATTTTGTTTTTATCGAGGCTGAGAATGAGCGTTGTGGCAGTATTTTGAAAAATAGAGAAGAAGTATCCTTCGGTGATTTTATTCCTGATTTTGGATGGGAAATTACTGAGCGAAATTAATAGTTATTTTCGTTTCAAGACATTTTAAGTTTCGGTTTTCAAGAAGGAAGCCTTTTTCCGCTAGGAGACGAAGTCAACGACGCGAATAGCTTCCTTCAAGAAAACGGAATTAAACGTCGAGAAACAAATGCTATTTTTCATAATTTTCATTTGTAAAATAGCACACAAACTAATTAAATATTTATATGTGAAACATTGAAACATAACTTTGAATGACTTCTGTCTATGACAAAAACAGAAGCTGCCCTAAATAAAATTGTTTTGTGGTGTGAAATTGATTTCTTGTAAAAAAATGAGGCGAAATCCCTGAGAGATCATTCAAGCTGTATGAAATGGAATACGAAAGATTTATAGAGTGAAAAACGCGAAATTATAATGAAACATTTTGATGTTTAATTCTTCAGACTAGAATAAGAAGCAGAAATCGAATGATAAGTTGTATTTGTGTATCTTTTCATTTCTATAGTACTTTGCCTGTTTTCATTCAATTTTTCAAGCCATGATGATAATTATGTTTCATTTAGAAAAGTTTCACTTTTTATTGAAGCATAAATTAATGAAAACAAGTACTTTTTATATCAAATTTGCGAAAAGATCTTTTGGATTTTGTTTAGAGTGATTCTTATCGTTCGATGGCGGCCGCCAAAAGTGGACGAACAAGTACCATCGTGGTTAAATGTCGGTTTTTGTTGAGCCAAGTCGTTGTGCCTCGAAAACGTTCTTCACAGAGGAATAACCGACCTGGTATTCGTTAATCCCAGATTTAAACTGATTCAGATAACTGCTGATCTAAAGGGCATCCAAAGACACTGCATAGTTCTTATCGTGGTTAAGTATTGGCAATGAGATATATATCCGCGTAGAACCTGTCACGATTTCTCTCTTTTTCAACAAAAACACAATGAGATTAATTTATCGCTATGTTTGACGCAGTTTCATCGTAATCCAAATGGCCTTTTTATCATTTCAGGATAGTTGATAAACCATGAGACCGTTGATATTTACTTAAGTGCTTGAACACTTGAATAGTGAACTGCCAATCTGTTCCTAAGCAGAGAAATATTGCTTAATCGCCTGAAAAGGTGATTGATACAATTTAAGGAAGTTCTACGTCAATTATCGAGATTAGAATTAGAATTTTGAACAGGTCACCCTAATTATTTACTCTAATGAGGCCACCCCGCAGTTTAACCCTAAAATCTATTGCACTCCCTCATCTTTCTGCCCTAAAGTGTGCCCATATGTTTTAGTCCTTGTAGGGTCATTCGACCCTATATAATATAGGCTTTATTACAGAACAAAACGACTCCATTTGGAGAACAAACAATTGCTCTTTAGTCCCGATTTCACCGGTTCACACCTTTTTCGTTGTTATGGCCAAATTGATGGATATAGGCTAGTAAATGCTTTCAATCTTCTATATTCTTAAGACATGATTCAGTATGATTATTTACGGCATTCAAACTCTAAAAAGTGCACAGTAAAAAATGTGGGACGAATTAAGAACTCATCACCGCAAAATAAGCTTATTTTTTGATTGAATTTGTGCAATTTCGTATCGAAAAGTTGACTTTTCTCCACACAAATTGATTCTGTAATGGTTTTCTTTTCCGCACGGAGTGCTGTAATAATTCAAAATTTGCACGCAAATTGTCACCAATTTAATGAAAATACATATTGTTGTCAAAACCATGTCGTTGTGAGTATTCCCATCTCACTCTAATAAACACACTGCCTTACTTGTATTAACTCGCTGCGCTCGTCATTATACATGGTAAATAACCTCTATTTCACCACTTGTATAGATCTTCAAGGAAAATATATTGAAAAATAAAACGAAAAAATCTTTATAATACATTTTTGTCCTAATAAAATTTACGAACCCTCGTAAGTTCCAGAATTTTTCAGAACTTGTGATCTAGCCGCCTTTATAATATAAATTTACTCTAGCCTTAAATCTATCTATAACACATTGATTAATTATTAATTATTGTTATCTTTCATAGGTAGTAACCACGGACCAAATGAGGAAATCAATCAACTTCCAAACATTGCAAGACATTAAATATGGGGAATTCCTTTTCCAGGTACGATTTTAAGGTAGGTTTTTTATCCGCATTTTTAGTTATTTTCTTTTATACAAATACAGCAAATACTATAAAGAAACACCCGATTCCTTGATATATCTGAAACCCAGATGTCACAGAAGCTTCAAATTTACCCACAATATTTCTTTTAACAAATCACAATTTTATGTCCAAAATAATTGCAAATACTTTGATAGGTTTCGCGAAATTACGAAAAAACGGATAAACGCACTAGTTTCATTGGTCAGCACTATAAACGTAACCCCTTATCTCCAATATGGGGTATTTTTTAAGTAATCCAATGATGGAGATAGTCAGAAAACCCGAAATATTTTAAGAATTCCTAAAAAGGGCTCGATATGGCTTAGTAGGCCGCCAGTAGCTCTCTTAGAAGGTCTAAAAACCCAGATTTCGAATAATGGGAAAATAATATAAAAAGTTCTCGAATTCAGATAAAGTAATGATGGCTATTTTTGGATACTAAGATTGATATAATGAAACTGCCAATAAAGTCACAATCTCGGATAACATTTTCTGTCATAGCGGGTTTTTAGGATATTACGCGCCGTAGCTAGCAAACCGCTCGACGTATTTAACCCGAAGGATAAGTATTGTAGAGATCAATAAATTCCCTACACAATGTTTATACATCGCTTTGACGTTGAACGAATCCTAAGCACTATGAATCTAATCCAAAATTTCAGCAAAATTACCATATGAAACAATAATAAGACTTAAATGAGAAAAATATCATATATATCATTTTCTTTAGTGCGGTAATGTTGGCTACTGACAGCTTATGGTAACAATATAGTTTAAACTTTTATATAAGAAATATATGCAACTTTTGAATTAAATATAAAAGTGAGATTTAAAGCTATTAGTTATTAATTTGTTGAGTCAATCATTAAGTATATTAGTTAGGGTTTTCTATGGAACAGAATCTTATTACAAATTGCTTCCTTCCTAGGTATCGCTTGTAGAACCATTTCCTTTTCATGAAAATTTACAACACTTACACTTCGTCATGTGAAAAGTCATTTATGAAAAGAATTATTTGTTGGAACTTTCATATTTCCAAATACATTGTACACATCACAAACGATGATGCAATTTGATTAATAGAGTGTCCAGTCACCATCGGCGTCGATAATCGCCTGGCATCTCCGGGGCAAGTTTTCTACTAATTTCACGTCGTGTTCTAGTGGCAACGATCTCCGACAAATTTCGCAAGATAGCTGCTTCAAAGTATGTGTAAGTCTTCCCTGAGATTTCACTTTGATATATGACTACACATTTTCAATAGGGTTTGCATCGGGCGACTGCGACGGCCAATCCAATGTAACGATGCCATATTGAGCCTTCCACTCACTACAGCGCTTGTTGCGATGTTTAGGATCGTAGTCCTCCTGCAGAATTCAATCTTGATTTCTGCTGAGGAACCAACATTTGGCAGATGGCAATAAAGCCTTTTTGTATATTTTTGTTATTTTCTCGGTATTTAGGTTGTGTGTAAAGAGGTACAAAGTGCCGAATCCCTGCTTTGAGAAGAATCCCTAAAGATACACCTTTATTTCGTATTTTACG
>JXOV01009972.1:0-12715 GCA_001014945.1 Clogmia albipunctata | reverse complement strand
CCAGGGAGAGACAGAGGACACAACGTGTCCATATAAAACATTCATCAGTAAAAATGACATTTTCAAAATCTCTATCAATATTCTAATGCGCCCAAGCTAGTCTTTTTGTCACATGTTTTTCAGCCAACAGAGTCTTCTTTATTGTGTTGCGCCATTTTAGGTCATGAGAACGGAGATGGGTTCAGATAGCTTTGTAAGACATATTTAAACATTTTGCCTAAAATTTTGCTTGTCCTTGCCGCAGTATTAAACCAGGATTCCACAAAAACAGATGCATTATGATTTCTTCATTTTTTTGTCCACTTGTCCTATCGAGCCACGTTCGAGTAAATTATCGACATTTTAGCCTTTTCATCGCTGTACCCACTTCTGTACAATGCCTTCGACTTTCTCATATATTTAGCAGACGCTGATTGCGACATTTTGGGACCTTTCGAGTGGGTGAAACGTAACACAGCCTCGTAGCGCGACGCGTATTTAACACTCATGTCGCTTAACGTTATTCCCTTTTAAAAGACCAACGAAAACTGAGTCTTTGCATAAGACTGAGACAATGCATAAGCAAGAAGTATTTCTCTATCGGTTCGCGAAGAATTTAGAGCGAAATCTTTCATAACCTCTCGGAAAAGTCGACCACGCTCTTATTTGACAGAGTATTGGCACGTTGACCGCCATTTATCTTCGAAAACATCACGAATTCCAACTTTAAAGTCTTGGATCGATTATGAACCATTAAAAGGGAATATATTTTATCATGCAGTTTTAGAGAAATGAAGACTATGGGGATGAAATCAGAAGATAATGAAGCTGTATTGTTGTGAACTCTTAGAGAAATAATACTGCCATGAAACGTTTCTTGTAAAATCGGGATGGTCTCGCGCTTGTATTGTTTATGATTTGTGTGTTTTTTTAAACTAACGTCCTCAATAATACTTCTAAATTTTGGCTTTAACATAATTAATTTTAGCCCAATAGCTTAATAAATTGATTGTACCAGTTGCACAAGCCTTATTTTCAAATAAGGTCCACTCACACCGTTGTAACAAAAAAAATGCACCAAATAGACACGTTAAAGATGTATAGGCTTTTCAATAACCATTGTTGGATTTTCCGCGCTCAAAATGAGACAATTCTGCTTATAAACCGAGTTTCTAGGGTGAAAATGATGTATTGATTACGACTTAATACATCAAGGTGTTTATCTCCTTAACCAGGGTAGATGAGAGCAAACTCATCCCAGTCTCCGAAGCGCTAATTTTTCGCCTCTTTTTGCTCTGCCACTCGCTCCGGAGTTTAGCAAAAGTTGCTTTGCTCTGCGCCCAGCGGAGTGTAATGAATCGCGCCGAAACTCGAATGCATGTGATAATATTAATAAACACTATTTTCTTTTCATTTTATATGATGTTGAAATAGCAACAACTTAATTAAATTAATTTTTAAAACTAACTGTCAAGAAACTTAATATTTTAGTATAATAAATCTTTGTCAAACTCGAAGGAGAGCGTCTGAATTCGATTTGATTTGCGCTGAGAGTAGTGGGTTTTTGAATGCACTCTTTACTCTTCCACTCATGTGAGCTGCGCTTTGAATTCCTCTTTGAGAGATGCGCTTTCGGAGGAGAATTTCAAAGAGGTGGGATCAAAACTGCTCTCATTCTGCACTCTGTCATTTCTAAGATCAATTTCGTCCATAAATCAGAATAACGATTCATTATACTTTGGGAGTACGAAACAAGTTTAATTCACATGCTTATAAGCCTTTTTTTGTCGAAAGAAGATATCCGCAATGATGAGCCAAAAAGGCTTCCCAAGAAAAGACCACATACTGTGCAAAACAATCTCAAGTTAGCGGATGAGAAATTTGCCTTAGAACATCTAGAGAAGGTTTGTGATTTTTTATTTTCAAAATTCATTTGCTATTATCAACTAATAATAACAATTTGTGAATAATATTTGTTTTAATACATTTACAAATAATATCTCCGGCCTCAACAAGTAGAACAACTGGTGACATTAACATCATTTGTTCGAATTCAGATGGGTTTTCAAAGCTTGGATAGAATACATAAATACGAATATAAAAACCGGATCTTTCTAATACAAGTTCTCTGCTGCTGTTCAAATGAATGGACACAAACGAAAGTTATGGTTTAAAAGGGATGATCTTCCTCGTAGTGTATGTGTTCTGTTTCGGTGACAAAAACCTGTCAACAAAATAGCCTCTATATTGAATCATCAGCTCTGGTACTAATCACAGCAGAGCAAATAATAATTTATAGAAATGATATTCAATTGTTAATTGTGAAAGATTGGCAAATGAATAGATAGAGCATTTGACAAATTTGATTGCGTAAACCAATTGGTCCGCCTTCTGATAGAAAGCAATATAAAACTGCGGATTATAGTAAAATTCTTAAAGTCTAAAAGACTGGAATCGGCCGAGCATGTGGCTAGGAATCCTTATCAAAAAATGGACCGCGGATTTGATGTTGGTGTGACATCGATCAGTGCGCGACTAATCTGGAAGTCTATGATTCAACATCTGGGACTGTAAAGTAGGTCTTATCGAAGAGGCTAGGACCTGATCTAGGTTAAAGCGTCAATATGATGATACAATTACGACACACAAACGTAAGAATATGATGATGACATTGTGGTGCTTTCCTAAACGTCAAAACACTAAAAAAGCTTAAGAAAAACACTGGATTTTGTATGTCTATGAAATAATCGTACGTCTTTAAATTATTCGACGATTATTCGTCATATCTAAATGCTGCTTGTTCGTGGCCCACCCGTTAGCAGTGGATTGAGGCGTCACTCTAACAGTAGAGTTTCAAAGGCCCTAACATCATTTGATAGCTCTTATCAAATATCAGGGTATTATAACAGAGTATTAAACGCTTGTGTCAATCCTTATTCATAGTTTCGAAACCTGATTGATAAGGCAACTTAAACAAAATAATACATAAGTGTTCATTAACAAGTGCCTGCAAATCAAATTATTAGTTCATTTAACACATTCAAAAACTATTGAGTAGTACTATACGATAGATGCAGGATTGGGCGACTTAAGGCCAACGAAAAATATATAAAATTGACCGTCGTTGCATCAGGATCTGGGCAGAGGAAAGTAGATAAAGGTGAATCCAATGGTTCGAAATAGAGTACGGTGAAAGGGAATCGCCCTATGTTTCCAATACAAATTTAAAGTAGGAAAACCTAGATGTTTATATAAATAATGTCTACCTTGTAAATATTAATAGTTTAAAATTTCAAAAGATACACACTATTCGAGATGAACATAGTTTGCGGTGGTGATAATTGCGAGAAAATAAAAAAGGTCAGACAAGCGTCATTATTGGTACTAGAAAAACTAATTATTTAAATAAAATAAAATCAGTGGTAATTTTCTTAAAAAATAATGAATATTTGAACAAGGAGACAAGTAATATACGAAGTGAGTATATTCGTAAATTCGCTATCCAAAATTCTCAAGGGCAACTTAATTATGCTGATGATATTGACTCTATGGTCCCCATGGCTTGGTATTGCAAAATGAAAATGGTGAACTTTTAAATAATATCTATAGCACGGATTGAAAATAGGAGAAATAACAGGCAACCACAAGAAGTAGGTACTTGAGTGAGTCGTGCTGATGCAATTTTAAACCATAAAGACCTTATTTGTATTTCACGCCGTTACTTGATGTCCCTTCTAAAAGAGATGCAGATATCAACAACGATAACCACCACATGTTGGATACAGTTGGAATCAAACCCACATCACATTATTGGCGAAATGGAAGTGCAAGGAAGGCACGATGTACAGAAGCTGAGGAAGATACGAAACAAAAGTTCGTTTACTACTCTATAGGAACGCCCTATATAGCTACAGCCTGCAACATCAATTTACGACAAGTGGGATAACTTGAACAATGTAATATAATAGATCAGTGAGGATACTCTTGGATTCGTAAATCCGCAAAGAAAGAAATGGATTATATTCTTCAGAAACTTGGAATAAAATCTAACAAGGATGAATAGTTAAGAAATATTAACGTATAGCAGTTCACCGCCGAAACTTTCGGCGTACACGTTCGTCGAGATGTCAAGAGAGGGTGCTTTTTCGTGTCCTGCAAATAGTAGCATAACAACTCGGTCTAGACTATGTGAATTAGCTGTGAATTTTAACATGAGAATTCAATCAATCTGTTTTGAACAAAAAACATTCATAAGGATATATGGAAAATTCCTACTAGAAATAGCGCCAACCAAATTGACCATGTCCTATCTATTCTGGACGTACGAAGTTACCGCGGTACTAACTGTGACTCAGATCATTATCTACTTTTTTTTACAGAGCAGTGCACTCACACTGCTGGCTGAGTGTGGGGCCTTTAAAAAAAGTTCCTTGAGTTCCTCGCTCTTGGCCCTAGTTTTCAGTGTTTTTCAAATTCTAAATTTTCAAACTATTAAAGACCCAATAAGTGTTATATAAAGGACCATTGACGTTTTTGCAAAAGATAAAAAAAAAGTCCGGCGAAAAGCCATAATCTTTCTCCGCGATTGTTGGACCTTTAACTTCATAGGCCGAAATTTGAAAGACGCCGCCACTCCAGTGACTCCTTTTGTTGCTGGATCGAAGTAAAAGACTATCCGATTTATCTCTAGTAAAAATTTGCTGGATAATTGGTCGATGCCACACAGACCCAAAAACGGTCTTTCACATTCTACTTGTCGTTCCTTCTTCACTGCCGAAAGAAATTTCGGCATCTACTTTATAGAGTTGTAACTAATCAAGTTCGATTTTAATGATCCTTTGGACAATTGCATATGCTAGCCCGGACTCTTCCACGATTTCTTTGAGCTTTTTTCGTCCATTAGCGCACTTGTTCTATTAATTTAATGTTTTTTTCAATTACTAGTAAATATTCTTAGGATTAAGCTTATCAGGTGCTTCCACATCCCAAAGAAGCACCTGTGAGCGGTCAGAATTCTAATTTTGATTTCGTCTGAGGTGTTGTTTTGCTGGTTGATAGACAAATCACGATATTTTAAACCTTTGACAAAAAAATCCCTTGATATTTCGAACTGAATCCATACAAGGAGCACATTATTTTTTCATTGTCATGGTCGATTGCGTTTCTTACTTCTCAGATACTTCAAGTACGTACATAGCCTAAAATAATTTTGAGCGTATCAAACTTAATAGAGAACATATGTATATCAAATTACTGGTCTGCCTTTCCAGCTCTGGAGGGATGCCATTGCATCCTGGTGTTCTATTGTTTTTTTTTTTAATTTTTTCACGGCTAACTCTACTTCCGCGCAAGATTGCGGCGGTTGCGGTGCGTGATTTGTTATAACGAGTGTCTGCGTGGTTTTTCGCCAATGTTGTTTTTAAGGAGCTGATAGAAGTGATCTCTCTATCTCTCAGTGACTTTTTTGGTCACTAATATACGTAATTAAGCTATCCGTTCCCCTACACAGTGTTCTCTTCGATTTTGTATCCTTGCGCACGGCATTGAGTTATGAGTAAAATTTGTGAATATCACAACTTGTCCGCAATTCTTCTAATTCCTCAAATTGTTTGTTAGCATAAATTTTCTTTTTATGGAGATTTTAGTCTATTCGCAGATTTTAATATTTTTCAGTGTTAGCACGTGTTTCTGTGCAGGGTTCTGACATTCCAATTAAAAACTCGTTGGTTTTTTGCTTTTTCTTTTCATTTTCATGTCTATGCCGTTGCTCCAATCCTTTCATCCGAGGTTCCCTTTGAGTTTTCATAACTAATATTTTGACGGGTAGGGTTGTTAGCTTTACGCCAACCCCCTATACTAGGTCTACAACGCTTAATTTTAGCCCATGATGGCGTATTCGCATACAAGGTTAAAAAGAGGAGGTATAATAAGTACTTGGTTAGGAATCCCATAGTTGCACCACTAAAAAGTGAAGAAGATCCAAAAATCTATTCCAATGCCCACTCTGTGAGCCCTAATCCAGACTCCTCTCCCAGATAACATACAACTTACGATAGCCTTCAGCCCCAACTCAAATATAATATAAAACAACCAAATAAAAAAACAACAGATCCGTTAAGATCGTAAAAGCTCTCAGCGGCACTTCGTGAACGAAACACTTCTACGCACCTATCAAGTGATCACCAGACCAGAATACTGTCTTTTAGCAATAACAATTTGCGCTTGTTGGTGAATGGTTTCAGGGTGGTGTAAGAGGGATTAATTCTTAAGCCAACATTCAAACACTATTTATTTACTGTCCTTTAGACAATTGTCTTTTATGCTACAAATGTTGTTTTCGTATTTTCCTTTTGTGATTAACGCAATGTAGTCGGTGTATCCTAATGCCGTGTAACCTTGGTTATCTAATTCATTTAGAAGTGCATGTACTGGAAGGCTTCATAGGATAAGAGATAAGACTCCATTAGTTCTATATGTGTGACCTTGTCCATTACTTTGGATTCGCCTGTTCTTGTACGCAGTATTGCATCTATCCACTCTTCAATGGTTTTGTTGACGTTCCTCTTAGTTAAGAACATCCTTACTGTTGTATGGGAGGTGTTATCTAGGAACATATGCAGGTCTCCTTTAAGTTCAAAGAATCGTGTTTGATCTGCTTGACATGTTGGCTCTTCTCTACCAGATAGGTACCTCTGATAAATAATCCCCAACTCTCTTTGGTGTTCTCTATAGAAGAGATGTCAGGCTGATGTGTCTGTATGATTTGTGTCGTTCTTGCCCGCTTTTAATACGACTTTGGCCCGTCTCCATGCAATAGGCTAGTTCTTAAAATTCTTTTAAGCATTCCATTAAATGCATGATTCCATCAACTCCTTGTAATTTGTACGGTTGAAGATTCAATATTTTTAATTGAAACAAACGGGATTTTGTACTGTTATATTGTTCTGTTTATAATGATTAGTATTAGCTTATAAGTAAATTTGATATTATATCATAAGATGCGAGTGGTAACAGCCTGAATTAAGAAAAGTAACAACAATTGTACGGTAACCTCGTGTGCTTACCCTAAATAAAGAAGTGTCTTATATAGGGTTATCATGGTTTAAGAACTAATCTTAAAGTTTAAGTCCGAATTAACCAATTTGTAATTTACTTAAAAATATCATAAAAAGCTTACTTTTAATTAAAAAGAAATTATAGTTCATAAAATTGAATATTTTCGAAAACAAAAAATGGGTTTGAATGAGTTTTTTTTAATTAAGTTCTCTTATTTTAATCACTTAAGTTGCGAAAAGGAATCTTTTTTAAATTTTTTTCGTTTATATCTTCTTTCGCTTACAGCTCGGTGTGAGCCAGAGTGTCCTTCGCAATTTATTCCCAGATTTCTCTATCCAGAGACGCAGTTCTGTAGTTATTAATAACCATTTTTCTGAGGTCATCTTCTACTGCCTCCAGACATCGTATCCTAGAGCACCCTCTTCTCCTTCTGCCATCAGGGTATTGAACACCTTTTGGATTGTTGCAGTGTTAGGCAGTCGGATGATGTGTCCTAACCACTTCAGTCTTTGGGCCTTGACGAATCTTCTGATGTTGTGTCCGTCGATAAGGTCCTCTAATTCATGGTTTAATCTGATACGGTATTCACCATTATCGGTTTGTACTGGTCCAAATATCTTACGTAAAATTTTCCGATCGNTGTTGCAGTGTTAGGCAGTCGGATGATGTGTCCTAACCACTTCAGTCTTTGGGCCTTGACGAATCTTCTGATGTTGTGTCCGTCGATAAGGTCCTCTAATTCATGGTTTAATCTGATACGGTATTCACCATTATCGGTTTGTACTGGTCCAAATATCTTACGTAAAATTTNAAGACCTCAATCAGCTGCAGTTCGTTAGCTTTTCGTACTTCAAAACCGTAGCTGAGTACGGGCCATACGATTGCTTTGTAAAGTCTTTCAGGTTTGCAAAGTACGTTCGGTTTGCAGCTTGTATTCTGTCAAGTACTGTCTCCTTTGTGTTCCTGTAGGTATTAAATCCAACACCCAGATAAACAAAGTTGTCCACATATTCAAAATTGTATTACCCTATCATTAGGTCATATTCCCTGTGGTCTGAAGATGTAAACGCTTTTTTTAGGTATTTAATTTTTGAGACGTTTTTTTAAGCCTAATTCTTCAGTAAGTTTTTCTAGCCTGATGAAAGTTTCTTTTAGGGTATACATATTCCTGGATAATACGACAATATCATCTACATACGCGCAGATTTAACATGTCTTGTTGAATATAGTTCCACCGGGGTTTACTTCCTTAATTGCAAAATTGAGTATAAGATTGAAGATGGCAGTGGATAGAGCATCGCCTTGTTTGACACCAATATTTATTTCTATACAGTCTGTAGTTAACCCATGAACTTTCACCTTGGCAGATGTGTTGATCAGAGTCTATTTTACGAAATAAACATATTTCCTTGATATGCCTTGGAGTACGAGAGCACTTTCCATTTTCTTTCTGTGTATTCTATCGAAGGTTTGCTTGTAGTCTATAAACAGAAAATATATCCCGATTTGGTATTCCTGGTGTTTTTCTAATATCTGACTCAGTATAAAGCATTGGTCAGTGGTAGATTTATTTCTCCGAAATCCACATTGATAGTCTGCTAGTACATCTTTTGCGTAAGGTGATATATTTGTAGAATGTATTCAGCAGCGATATGCCGCGGTAGTTTTCGCAGACGGACCTTTTTTGTGGACTATTACACTGGTTAGCCACTCCTCAGGAATTCTCTCCTCCATACTTAAACAATTCAGCTGTGATCCCATCTGGCCTTGCGTCGGTAATTGCCTGGCAACTCCGAAGCATTTTTTCTAATAATTTAACGGTGTATTCTAGTGGCAACGATCTCCAGATCCGACAAATTTCGCAAGATAGCTGCTTCAAAGTATGTGTAAGTCTTCCATGAGATTTCAGTTTGATATATGACTACACATTTTCAATTGGGTTTGCATCGGGCGACTGCGACGCACAATCCAATGTAACGATGCTAGATTGAGTTTTCCTCTCACTACAGCGCTTGTTGCAGTGTTTAAGATCGTAATCCACCTGCAGAATCCAATCTTCATTTTTGCTGATGAACTAACGTTTGGCAGATGGCAATAAAGGCTTTTTGTAGATTTTCATTATTTTGGGGGCATTTCGGTTTTGGGTAAAGAGGTACAAAGTGCCGAATCCCTGCTTTGAAAAGAATCCCCAAATATGCACCTTTATTCCGTAATTTTCGGTCCATTGAACAAGCCTATTGGTGGAAGTTGACCAGAGAGAGATAGAGGACACAACGAACACATATAAAACATTCATCAGTAAAAATGACATTTTCAAAGTCTCTATCGATGTTCTCAAGCGAGCCGTTTTTCACTTTTTTTCAATAAACAGAGGCTTATTCATTGAAAGGTCTTAATTGCACCATTTCAGGTCATGAGTACGGAAATGGGTTCTTTTAGTTTCGGAGGATCTATCCAAACATTTTGCAATTAATTTTGCATATCCTTGCCGCAGTGTTACAGCAATATTCCGCATAAACAGATTCACTATGATTTTTGTCCACTCCTCCTATCGAGCCACATTCTGGTAAATCATCGCCATTATATATCGCTGTATCTACTTCTATACAAATGCCTTCGACTTTCTCTTATCTTTAGAAGCCTCTAATTCCAACATTTTGGGATTTTTCGGGTAGGTGCAAAGGAACACAGCCTCGTAGCGCGACGCGTAACTCGCACTCATGGTGCTTAACGTGGTTCTCTTTCAAAAGATCAACAAAAACTGAATGTTTGTTGACAATGCATCAAGAACGAAGCTTTTCTCTATGGGTTCGTGAAGAAATTAGAGCGAAATCTTTCATAAGTCGACCACGCTTTTACTTGACACAGTGTAATAATATGTGGACTTAAATTTCTTCTGCTGCAGAATCGATGATGGCAGATTTTAAATTTTTTCAACACAGGGCGGGGTCAATGTTTTCCGCTTGGGTTTCTATAGTTAGCTTATTCTCTATACATTGTTGATATGTATTTATCAGATTTGGGTCATGCTTTAGATTATAAGTATCCAATTTTTTCACTTTATGTCCTTTTGTGTTATTTGCATTGAATAGTCTTTGTCGCACTTTTGATATTACCTTAAAGTGGTCCGAGTCACAATTTGCACCTTTAAAGCTTCTTACGTCCAGTACAGATGAAGAGTATCGTCGATTTATAAGGATATGGTCGATTTGATTTCCCCTATTTGAACCTGGAATTCTCTATAAGAATAGTGTCTTTCCCCCACAAAGATATCCACAAACACAATATCTTTGTGGGGGAAAGACACTATTCTTATCCACATATTGCTACTTTGGACAAAACTGAATAATCGTATTCCGTTGTCGTTAGAGATGCGATGTACAGAGTGTGTCCAGCATTTTGCTTTCTCTTCCGATCTTTGCGTTGAAATCTCCCATTACTATAACTATATCATGCTTACTTATTTTTTGAAATATTCTCTCCAGTTTGTCGTAGAAACCATCCTTTTCATGTTGTTCACTTTCCTCTGTCGGTGCATAGGTATTTTGAATTGTGATGTTTTGGAACCTTCCTTTTTATGTCATAAGGCATAGTCTATCATTAATGGGTTCAAAACCCATGACACTTTTCCTTGTGTTTTTCTCAACCCAGAATCCCGTACCCCAATGTTCCTCTTTTATGATCCTGAGTAATGTTTTTTTAAGCTCTCCTGCATCCTTCTATCTAATCTCTTGGAGCTTTGTTAACACATTCTATGTTCCAATTAGCATCCTTCTTGGATCTTTACCATGTTATCCTTTTCTGTTTCATCCGAGGCAATTGGTGTGGTTGCGTTACAAATCTCTTTTCCCGAGAATAGGTTGTAAGCATGTAGCTCAACGTCCAAACAGTAGGGCCAGGTATTTTTATGTTAGAGTTTTCGTCTCTTAGCCTGTAGGAGTTCAATCATGTGCTGTAGAAGGTAATACGGTTGTACCTTTGCCGTTGATCACATGGTCAGTGATTCCTCCGCCTTTGGAGTTCGCTTACGACTACGGACAAAAGAAGTACCCCACTTCTACTAGAGATGTTATGGTTATACAGCCGTATTCGGTTCCCTATTTCGCGTTCCCAGCTCTGTCGAGCGTTGTCCGTCTTCCACCACGAGGAGGTGTGAGTGGGATTTTCGTCCGATTACAGTTCTTGTCATGAATCCAACTACTTAATGGCTTTAGTACTGCGGTTTTCTATGTACATGTTCCATCAAAGTTTACGGTTTAATGATAGACCTAGATGTTTTGTTTCCCTGTCCCAGCTTATGTTATGATCGTTGGAAATTATATCTTTCATCAGTAACAACTTGCATTTATTGGTAAATGGTATCAGTGTGGTGTAAGAGGGATTAATACTCAGATCATTATACCCACACCATTTATTTACTGTCCTTTAGACCGTTGTGCATTATGTCACACATTGCGTCTGCGTATTTTCCTTTTGTGATTAACATAATGTCGTCGGCGTAGCCTAATGTCGTGTAACCTTGGTTATCTAATTCATTTAGAAGTTCATGTACTGCAAGGCTTCATAGGACAGGAGATAAGACTCCATCAAAAAAATAATGCATATGGCGACTGGATTGAATATTGAATTATTATTGTATCTGTGGTGTTCTATTTTCACCATCCTTTTCCTATCTTCCCTTCCTGTATTTCCCTTCCCTCTTCTAAATATTATTTGTAAATATTATTATTATTAAGTTAATAAAAGAAGAGGTTTGGCGCACCTCTTTCTCTTTCTGATATACGCGTCGCCGCTACAACACATATTTTCTTGGGAGCTCAAACTCCTTCGACCACGTCATCTTTTCGAGGCCCGACCGACTTCATCTGTGATCTTCCGTCCACTCCTGCCTACCTGCCCCTCTTGAGAAAGCACCTGGCATCCCCAACACTTCGTATCCTTGTCTTGTATCTTCTATAAATGTCAAATTCAACATTCCCAAATAGAGGGATTTGGAAAAATATAATTATGCTTGAACACTAATCATAACCTTCTTCCTGGAATGAAGATTTTATTTTCTTCAGATTTTTTGTTTGTGGTTATTGTAAAGTTATTCATATGAAAGTTTAGTAAATATATATTGAAATAATATTTTATATCATAGATGTAAATAATAATATATTTAATAATTTTTTTTGACTGTTTGAAATTTATTTTTCAACCATTTGAAAATTTTCAATTTAGAAATTCCCAGATGTTTGAGACAAAAATTAAAAAAAACCTAAACTTAGTACCTGGATATTTAAATTTCAGAATTTTTTTTTTCATTATTGAAGTGTACTTTTTGAAAAAAATGTGACTTATGTTTTTTTTTATCAAAAAAGGTAAGTAAGTTTGAGAAAAATCAGACGAAAGGGTAGTATTTGTGGAGTCCGCTACACGTATTCATTAATTTAATTTTTTACTTCAATGATAATTAATATATTTGAGACATCAAATATGAAAAACATAATTTAATTCTGAATTTCAGTTTAGTTACTGGAACAAAAAAGGTAGTACACAAATTATAACCATATTTGATTAAGTAAAGTATTAAATAGTATCTGCCTCTGTGTCCTAGTGGTTAGCATCTTAGACATCCTCGAGGTCGTGGGATGAAATCCCCCGCCTGATATTTTTCTCGCGCGAAAAAGTTTCCATT
>JXOV01009956.1:18042-116996 GCA_001014945.1 Clogmia albipunctata | reverse complement strand
GTCAATTAATAGCACCTAGACCAGTTGTGAATGAATCTAATCGATCCCACAAATTTATTTCTATTTAAGATGTCATTCTCTTTTTTCAACAATTATCGAATATCTTTTTTTAGACTTCTGTAGAACTATTTTGGCAATGTTTTTATATGCACAAATGGATACTTTTGCACAACGGAATTATTCTAAAGTAGATAAGAATGAATGAAGGGCGAGGATAATTAGATTGTTTAGAAATCGAAAGAACCGCCCAGGAATTGAACCCAAGCTTCTGAGGAGGCATTCTGAATCAGGATCAAATCCCCTCATTCGCAAGTTCAGTATCTTTTTCCTTTCAAAACAAATGTAAAACACACATTCCAAAGAAATATAAACGGATATATAGTTCGAAATATAAATAAATATTTTCCACAACATTCCGTTACGGAACTTGGGGTAGTCTCAAACGTAACCATCTTATTAACCGCTAAACCACAGAGGCAGATATTTCGAAATATCTACATTTAAATATTAAACTTGCAATTTCATTGTTTTAGATTATAACACTAAAAATATTTTTATTTCATTATATTATATTTGAAAAGTACGTGAAGAAAAAAATGAATAAATAAATATTTCTGTAAATCTTGAAGGTTAATTTTCAAGTTCTAAACGACATCATCCATTTATGCCTTTTCATTGGATGGTGATTGATTGATAAACCATTGATTTTAATCTATTTTTGAGCACCTAAAAATAAATTGCAATTCATTAATTTTTCATTGGAATTTTATCATAAGGCTGCTATCATAGAAAATGTCACACAAATTTAATATTTTATTTATTTATAATGAACCTAAATTCAAACTCAAGAAAATGTTAACTACAATTCTGTTAGTCATTGATCTTTATTTGAGATATTTTATTTGTAAATTAAATTGTTTTACAAACAATAAAGTTAAAAATATTGAAACGTGTCACAAATCAATACAATAAATTGATTCAGATTTAATCACATTGTGTTTCCCATTAAAAAGGAAAATAAAATAAAAATACATTACTCAAATAAACGTTTTACACTTTACTCATATAATTTTTTTAAAAAACTAGATTCAAGCATTTTATAAACATACAATTTAATGCCATGGAAATGAAAACGTGTAATTATTGAGATTATTCATACTCGTTATTGTTTGAAATAAGTAACTTTATGGTATTTTATATTGTTATTTCTAATATTTTGATTAGACTTATTGCTAGTTTAACAATATCAAGTCAATAAGTAAATGAACTTTATATCGTACTTTATGTACTCGTAAATAGTTCTAACTATTACTAATGCTTCATTTTTTTATTTCAGGTTATGTGATTTATGATATGACTCATTTCTACTTACATTACGGCTCTCCATCCGGTGGTCATCTTTATCACATGAAGAGATATCACTATCAACACCATTTTGTTCATCACGATCAAGGTAAAACATGATCGAATTTACGTAAATTTTTGATTATAACCTTTCTTTTTTTAACACTTTTTAACTTTTAAATTCCAGGTTTTGGCATTAGTTCACCGCTTTGGGATTATGTGTTTTCAACAAGGATTATTCTTAAAAAATTAAATTATCTTCTGAAGTGGAAATAACAATGGGCATGACAATTTTATATTGTAAATAAAATTATTATTAATTTTTATTTCATGGTTTTTATTAATAATATTCGTCTCTCTCTCTGTCGCACTTTTGCCCAATGCTTGGGGATCGTGGATATATCATACTCGTTCAATTATAAGTTACCATTTTTTTCGGTCCTCAGCCTTTTACAATGCCGTGTAAAATGATTCTGTTGTATTCTTAATCTGATCATGAGAAGTATTTTGAAAAAGCGAGATTAAATTTTAAATCAAAGTTTCGGTTATTTTTATTATTAACATTCTTTGTTTACAATTTGCATGAAAAAATGATTGAAAAATCAAAAGCAGTTATGCTGAAAGTATTGAATTTGTTCAAATTAACAGAATTTTCGATTTTAAATTTCAGCTAATTTAATTCAATTGGATTTCAAATACTCTTTAAAAAAACTAAAACATTAATTTTTGATGAATTTAGGTGAAGTAGTTTATATGTAATTTTATTATTAATAAAAAAATGCATTTAATTTTAATAGGTTTTGAATTTAATGTTAACACTTTATTTAAATAAAAATGAAATACTTAACACTATATTTATATATACAGATTAACACGGGATATTATAGGCACATTATATGGTACACAAGAGTTGTTTAACATTTGCACAAACGACATAAAATTCGATTCCTTATTTTACGATCACGACCGTTGAGAGATTCCTCTAAAGGACACACTGTTGAAACCCTAAACTATCTTTGTCTTCTTCCGGAATTTATAATAAATCTCCATTGTTAAACTTTATTAGCTATTAAACTATTCTTTCACGTGTCATTACAAAACATACCAACTGTTCAAAGACGGCGATTTCAAAATAAACTAAACTGACGATGCAATTATGTAAATAAGCATAGGTGGAATTAACATAATAATGACATTATATAAAACATACCATATTACAAACCATTAGCTTCTTTTAGTGGCAAAATGCTCCAAACTTTACTGCTTGTCTACTCTATTTGGTACGATTATTGACTATGTATACATTAAATATATATATTTTTAAAAATAATATCAGAATTTGAGGGATTTCATTAATAATGAATGAAACCGTTTAGATATCATGAAAAATAATTTTGATTAAACTTTCACCAGGCGCCCTCATCGAAATCATCGTCTCTGCTTTTAGAAAATATTGTAAAAACAAATACATACACTTTCCCATATTTTGAAAAACCCTATTATAGAAGTGTAATTAAAGGGATCACTGAGCCTAATAATAATACAGTTTGGATTGTGTCCAATGGCACCTGCACTGCGACCTGTAAGATCTATTGTACATAGTCCAAATTTAGTTTTAGGTCAGGAGATGAGCGACTTTCCTAATGAAAGTCACAATCTTCCGGACCGGAATATTTCTAATCTCACTTGATTCCAACACCTCACGAGAAAGAACCTCCCTTCTAATTCTGACTAAAGCCCCACATTCACATAAGATGTATTCCGTATTCTCGTCCTCTTCCAGGCATAAACCTGCAAATGGTCTCATCTAAATTGTCATTTTATTCAAATGATATCTGACAGAAAGGTTAGGACAGTTAGGAAGCCGACTAGTCCTCTGAGATCTGTCCTGCTTAGCTTGCAGGTGTCTCTCAGGAAATAGGGATTTATGAGGTTTTTGGATAGTCGGAGGCCCACATGGTTATCCCAGTACTGTTTCAGTAGTACAGTAATCCAAGAAGTGATTTCACTTTTGGCTGTGGACCAGCTCACTGAGCTAAAGTGTGTGTAAAAATGATATGAGTATAGTTTTCATTGTTTTATGGTAGAAGACAAAATCTTTATGGTCCTGTAATAAATTGAAAATGTCTGAGTTTACTTTTAATTTCGTTACTGAAGAAAAAAATGTTAACATTTTTATGTTTTTAAAACATTGATTCTGTAATTTTAAATATTTTTAAAATTACAAATTTATTGGTTAATTAAACTGCAATAGAAAATCTGAGAAATTGTTTTAAAAAGAAGTAGTTGTTCACATTTTCCCAAAAGAGTATGAGTCAAAACAATGGACTGCACTCAACAAATGTGCTACAGAGAAGGCAAAGACTGTCCAATCGGAAAGGAAATTGCTTCGATTTTCATAGGAGGCTATAAACTAGTAAACAATCCTTCGTATACTGAAGACTTGAATCTGTTCTATTATGTTCTTCTACCAAACTTGGAAAAGTCACCCGCTGAATTGAAATGCGAGTCTAATAAGGAGGGCGTCCCTTTAAGAAAGCCTATTTTGTAGCAACGTCTTCAAACGCAGTAAATACAAAAGTACAAATCAATCTTGTTAAATTAAATCTTGGAAAATATTTCAATATTGACGTCAGGCTAGATATTCATAATACCTTTGTTACAACTGATATTTTGACCTCCATGAAACAACTTCCTGTTTCGGTCCTAAATGAAACTATGGTTACATACTTGACCCCATGTGTGAGGAACATGTTTCTGAATGTGTCTTTGTACTTAGTTGTAAAGTACATTCTACCGCAATAAGATAATTAAGACCGATTTTTCAAATAAAATTATTTATTAGTACGATACAATGATTATAAAAGATGTAAGCATTTCACTATCTGAGAGTAAGGATGCGTAATTGTGATATATATAAATGATATTATTAGGAGCTTAGACATAGTAAATTCAATTATAAAGAAGAGAGTTAATAATATTTTCACAACCAAATAATGATAGCGAATCAACGCAAATTACAGCTTGAAATTTATACATAAATAGAAAATACTAACAAGAAAGAATTATCAGTGTACATAATTATGCCTAAACTAAACTGTTCAACTTATACATCGGTTATAATATTCAATTAAAGAATATGTTATGATATAAATTGCTTTGGGAATTTTACAATCCGCTTTTAGTTGATTGGTTATTTTGGTTGATACGAAAAGTTGAATGATTGTATTAAATATTCTAATAAATACCTCTTACGAGTCTCCGTATATTAATTATTGTTCAATATCGAATTTGATTCAAATCTACTTAATGATGTGTCATAGTATAAATTGTTATAATTACACCTACTTTTGGGCATACATATAAAAACAATTATTATCTTGTCAAACCTTGTTTTATTTCCAATTAAAATTACCTAGAGGATACCATAGAAATCAAATATATTTGTATAAAAGTGGCTATATGAGGGTATTAAATTCCTGACTATCAATTTATACCAAATTACAAATAAATCGTGTGTTACGTTTCTTCTAGAAATTTTTGTAGTTAATTATTATTTTTGTTCCTAACACTGTTTTACCATTAAAATGATATTGTTCTAATTCGAAATTGTTGTTTAGTTATTATAAAATTTATTAGTATAATAGTATCTCTACTGCGTTGTCTAGGACAAATTGTCTACGTATTTTCACTACAAAAGTACTACTATTTACAAACCGCCACGTATTCCAATTTTACATTAGATTAGAATTAATCTCATTCCGTGAAGTTTCTGCCAAATGGACCCTCGTTAATTGAACGATTTTTAATTATAAATGCTCAAGGGAAAATTCGTTGATATTTTTTTATTATATTGTTTTTAAATGGCCCAAATATTTCTCAATTTTTGCAATTGAAATAACATGGCCTTTAATCATTGTTCGCCTTTTGGTATTTTTCTTTACAAAAGTGATTCGGTAGATTACAATTTGATAGCTGCTTTTGAAGCCCCTTCTTTTATTTCTAAAACTAGGTTTAACTTGATTTTTACATTTTTCGTATCGGTTTTCTTAGGAGCCATAAATTTATATTTAGACTAAATGGTTTATGAAAAAATAAATATAATGAAACGAATCCAAATAAAAGAAGAAATAACAAAAATAAATTAAATTTATAACCAATATGGAGCCGCATGGTGATATGTTGCACAGTGGTTTTAAAATGAATATAAATAACTCAATAATAGCAATTTATATTTATGTTCTACACAAATTTTTAATTAAATTATATTTGTATATTATAAAAGAGCTACTACCAGGGTCTGGGGCTATTAATTTGATTAGAATTGTATTGATATTTTAGACGAAACAAAAATGTAATACAGATTTTGTGAATAAATCATCACACAGATCGGTGCTTTGAAAAATAGCCATTTATGAAATACAAGGCGAATTTTAAATCGTTTCCGAATTAAAAAAAACCAACTTCACACCGGAGTGGGGAAAAATTGAATCCTTTTCTGAATATACGAAAATCGTATTTTGAAAATAGCTATGATCAAACACACAGTCTAGATCAACAAAATGTACTATGTATTTTAGTAAAAAATTAGGACATTCAGACAAATTTGTTCGAGGATTGTGACTTTCTTTTTTTCACATGTAAAAAAATGTGACACACTACCAAACGCAAAGGCATGGATTTTAAAATAAAATTCAATTATGGTTTACTAGGCAGTCTGATAAATTCCATTTTTTAAATGAGGACACATCCGAAGGACCCCTTCTATGGATTTGAAAGAACAAAGTGCTTGAAAAAATTCAATCTTTGGAACTGAAGTTAAATTGTTCATTTATTGAGTGAAGCAAGTTGTCAGCTTGATGGTTTTGAATCCACTTACTAATGGGTTCTGGATCGTGATATTTGTAATAAAATCTAAAATGGCAACCTTGGCGTAGCTCTATTAATAAATAAATATATATCAAATTAACCGAAAAAAAATACAGATCACGAGGGTCTCCTAAAAATTTTAATGTTATATCTTATAAATTGTTCTACCAATGATGATGCCTTTGTTTCGAATATGAATATGATTTATATGATCTAATTTAAAAGTATCATTTATTTATTTGTATAATATATTGGTTGTTCTAATCATTGTCATGGTTGTCTCCTCGAAATTGATTATTAAAACTACGCCTACAAATTACAAAAATTGACTAGACAGTCTTCGGTACATAATTAGTTCAATTTGTCTATTATAATAATAGTAATAATATAAATACGATAATATAAATATTACACTAATAAATTTAATGAGTTATAGTCGTTTTGCAGAATATTGTACAAATAAGATGAGTTTTTGTTAAAAGTGTGCAGAAAAAAATGATGAGAGATTAGAGAGTGGTTTTTGTTTAGATGGGTTCCATTTGTTCGGTTAGCTCCAAGATGGGACTTTCGCTAAGTGGCTGCATTGGGGTGGGTGATAGAGAGTGGCCAGAGGTGGGCCATGGAGGTGCGTACAATGTTGTTCCGGGCTGTGAAATAAAACCACAATTATCTTCTCCAATTCAACCAAGTTCAAATCAGAAAGATCAGCAAAAGAAAATCGGAAAAAATAAAACAATCAATTGGTAGCCAGTGTTTTCACATAAGTTTATTGAATTAGTGCATAGTATTTCTCTAACAAATTTGTAAAACATTGTTGTAGGTGTATTTTGGGTGTATGTTTAAATTAAATATAATAGTAGTGTAACATTGCCAATTACATGTAATAATTATCTAATTAAATATAAATAAATTGAATAAATACAGCTTCAATATGGGCGTATTTAGTAATTTTCAACCCATTTGAGATCCAAAACAATACTAAAACCTTTATTTAAATTAAACTAAACAAAATTTCGAGCCTTCTGCTAACAAAAAACTACGTGTATTTCACCTATTTGTACATAGTACAAAGTAAATAAAATTAAAATATGGCACTAGGTGTTTCTCACTGTGTTGTATGTGTATGTGTTGTAAGGATCTAAACTTAAAATATAAACATTTCTTTGTCTCAAATCACAATTCGGGTAAATTAAAAAAAACAATTTAATAACACATGTATCCAAAATTATAACAGTTTCTTTTATAACAGTAATGCTAGTTTATAAATAATATATAGGGTGACTTAATTATAATATGATAGGGTTCACAGATTATATGTAGGAAAGTCCTTTCTAAGGATGCTTCATATAGTATACCTGGTAGACGGTCTGAGGGGGCCAGGGCTCCGAGTTGAGGACGTTTTCGCTGATCTGGCAGGTCTGCATCGAGCCGGAAAGGGTGTTCCAGCAGTCTCCTGGAATATTTCCTACAACTCCACCTCCTCCCGTCTGCATTTGGTGTTGGTTTTGTGACATGTGATGGTGGTGATGATGGATGTGCTGGGGCTGAATGAAGATCGCAGACTGGGGCTGCTGGATCAGCTGCACGTGGGACGTTTTCAATAGCTTTGGTGACGAGTCCATACTGCTATCGTTACTATTATTATTGTTCAGATTATGCGGTCCTTCGACGATGGCTTGAAAAGCCAGCAAGTCCTCGGACTCGCTTTCGCTCAGCGGTAATGGAGGTAGTATTTGGGTTTGTTGTGCGATTTTATAGCTCTGTTGCCGCAGCATCTGGCGACGATTAAGGCTCGACTCTAACGCCACCTGTTTCTGTAGGATTTGACGCTTCTGCTGGAGTAATCGATGTTGCATCAACTGTTGTTGAAGAGGTGGCTTTTGCAATTGCTGTTGCTGCTGTTGTTGTTGAAGTGGGTTCATCATTTCCATCTTATACTGCTTATTGGACATGTCCTGCTCTTTTCCCATTCCATAGTTAGTGTAAGTGGACAAGTCGCCAGCTTTACTGAAATATAATCCAGTATCCTGGCCGACGATTATGTTGGATGGCTGCTTCGTTCCGTGGTTTTGATACAAGGGGCTCATCTCAAACAACTTATTAGGGTTCACATGGAACTGGTTGTGTTGGATCTGACGGGCGTTCATCTCGTCCAGGGGAACGTTCGCCTGGTACTGGGTCTGCAACTGGGCCGCCTCTTTCTGCAATAAGTGTAGCTCCAAAACTCCCTTTGCTTTACAGGCCTCGTGCAGGCGCTGACTGTTAAATGCTACACTGGAATTCAAAGGGTACTCCGAGTGGGAATGAAGAATCCCTTGAGCCACTAATCCGTCACTAGCTCGACGTCCTTCTCTGAAAAATTAAATTTCTCTGTGTTAGGTATATTATTTTTTCGATCAATTGAAAAATTATATAAATATAAAAAAACAAGCAAAGCGATAGAAAATATTAAAGAAGACTTTTCTTTAATTCACATTTTTTTCCATGTACTCTACAAAACAATATGCAGTTTTGAACAAGTTAGCTTTTTTATAATTTCTTTTAATCTGGTTTTATAAATTTTATTACCTGAAATCAATTGGTGATCGAGTCACAGATCGACATCCTGGCTTAAGACTGAACGGTAAATTATTTCCGGCCGGGTTATTGTGCCTGGAAAATAGGCACGGCGATTTAGCTGACATCGAGACAAACACTGAGGGATTGATTATGGAAGCACTGATTACAGGACGGCAATTATCTTCCTTGTTCACCTCAGATAGGGCGACGGTGGTCGTGGCGCAAGAGGGCAAACTCCCTGCCAAATCGCCACAGTCGGACAGATTAAAATCTAGACTCTCAAACGTGGAAAAGTTGCTTCTCGACGAGTCGCAGCTCAGGTTCTGGCTCAGGCTTTTCGAGTGGAAGTTCGTGACCCCTCCACTGGATGAACTGGAGCTGGCGTATGAATTCAGTCGCTGAATGGGAACTGGGGCAACCGACTGCTGGTTCTCGTCCATTTCTGGAATTTAATCTTTATTAAAATGATAACTAATGACAATTATTATTCAGTAATGGGCTTTGCTATCTACTGAGGTTAGGGTTATTAAGCAAAATCTCATTAATTATGCTTTAAGATTTATCGATTAATTTGTTACAAACTCCTTTACGGTATTTTGTTTTCGGTTTCTTATAAGGCGCTACAACCGTAATCTGGTCTCGGCCTATACGTTCATTCAGAATCTGAAAAATATTGCCTTATACAGGACACCCTTATTTCTTTTATCTAATTAGTGTTTACGAGAACGTTAACTTTCTTTATAGTTTATCTCACTCCTGTTTTTAGGGATTTGTTTTTAATTTATGCCGTAATTAAACATTTTAGAAAAGCTTATATAGAAAATAATAAAATCTCGCCCATCACTGATCTAATCAAAAGAATAGCCTACCTCCATGGTCCGTATCGCAGCCCTCATCTGTGCTGGAGCTGTACTGTTGGGTGATCTGGTTGTGGCGGGGCTGCAGCATGGACAGGGTGTCGTTGGGTCCACTGTCTGCGCTGTGCTGATATGGGTAGGAATGTAAAAAATCTCTGAGGGGCGGAGTCTGCCTAGCTAAGTCACTAAAATTCGGTGCCTTATCCCTGGGCACAACTCCACCTGACTGGCCATCGTTCGGTCCGAATCCGTAGTGAGGTTGTGGCATTTGTGCACCCATTTGAGGCATATATCGAAAGGCGTCACTCCCTCCCTGCGCTGCTCCACCACTTCCTCCTGCTCCTCCGCTTCCACCTCCTCCCCTGACATCGACTGTCGTCAGCGGCAAAGGACTCTGCTGCAGCGTGTTGAAGAGTCGTGACGCCTCCACGGGCATTTGATAACCGCTCGGAAATGTCGGCATGTTTGACTTTGAGTCGAAACTATTCGATGACGTCAATAGTCGAGGAGGTGTTGGCGTGGTGCTTGGCGCTGAACTGATGTCAATCTGATGGGCGTGGGGTGACGTGTTACGATTGGGATCGGCCACAGCGGTCGCTTGTTGAAGAAGACGTCGACAGTCTTCGGAACTCTGTTTAAGAATCCTTTGATCCAGTCCAGCAGCAAGGAGCCGGTTAGAAGGAGCCCGGTGTGAAATTCCCAAGGAACTCATCCCCGAGGCGATCTCCTTCTGGATCAGAGCAGCAGAACTGTCTTTGAAGGCCCCCATATTGGAATGCAAAGACGGAGAATACAGTGGATTAATGTTTCCTCCGGGGTTGTTAAGAAAATCACGCTCTCGACACAGGAACATGTTAGAACTCATGCCGCTCGTGTTGTAATTTCGAAATGCGTTGGGATTGTAAAAGGGAGTAGGACTAGATTGGGGTTGTTCTCGTATATTGGTCTCTCTTAAAGCAACCATCGATGGAACGTGACTAGTGAGAAGTGGTGTTTGTTGTTCCGCGCTGATCGAAGTATGATGCCGAGGGGATATCGAGGGATCTATGGATCTTTGATGACCTAGTCCTAATTTTCGCATCGCCTGTTCAGCTATTGAACTAGGTCTCCTCTTCTGTTGCTCTAACGAAGGATGTTTCATACCTCCCTGGCCCAGATTTGAAGTGGACCCATCTTGAGACATTGTTCGATGCTTCAGTCGTTCCATTAATAGCAAGTAGATTGCGGCATGGTGATCGTAACTATTAGTCTTTAGACTCTCCCTGGTTTTTTGGGCATCAATTCCTAAGTTGGACATAAGTCTTAAGATTTGTTCATTGGGTTCGTAGGCTGAGGTGCCACACGACGTGCTGACTGGTTGTGAAATGGGGATATCCATCGCCTCGGCCATCATCCATCGGTGTCTTTTGATCTGCTCCACCGAATACCGTCGTGTCGGATCCAGGACAAGCATCTTCCTAATTAGAGATTCGCAGTCTGCAAAAAAAACAGCATAAAGCCGAGAACAAAGAAATGCCATGAGTATTGTGTTGAGCAGTTGACGGAATTGATGAATGTGTCACTTGGTGGCAGCGGTGATTTTTCTGGGTCGCCGGCTACAAGTAAACTAATTCAATTGGCATCGTTGACGTCATAGCAAAAGAGCAGAGTTCGTGATGTTCGTAAAAAGCCACTAATCATCGAGAAGTCGGCTCAATTGTCAATAATATGTAGTCCAATTTCTTGCTTGTTTTGCCACTATCCCCATTGTGTGCTTGTCTCTCTTCCTCCTCCACATTCGCCTAATTCAATATAAAATAGTTGGAGTAGAGTACATGAGCACCACGTCATTTATGCACACGTCAATTGTGGACTTGTGTAAGAATTATAAATCAATTGCTGTAAACTATTCACAATGACTATAAACGGTCTTGTGCAGGGGTGTCTATTATCGCCTTTTCTCTTTTTTCTCTGGTTTATTTCAATTTTGCTATAACGTCACCGACAAGCTCGCACTAAATCAATATATTTACCGGATGACATGAAGAAGGGGATCCGAAATCGGCCGGAGAGAACTCGATCGCGGAGAGATTGGAGTGTGGATCCATCAAAGGGCAACGCTCCGCAGACCAGGACGTACAACACCACCCCCAAAGACTGTAAAGAAAAGACAGAATTTGTATACATAAGAAAGGTGGAACACGCCATTTGTATTTCATCGTCACATTTGGCTTTTATCATCATCATCACCATCTCAACAATATTGAAAATGTGCACGAAAAACGCCAATTTTTTTGTTTACGATTTATCACAATGTCGGAGCCCGATTTGCGTCAGAATTTGTCCCAAAGTCTCTAAAAGCCATCCATTTTCTTGGCATGATTCGGTGAAAATGTTTGGGTTGAAAGCAAATCGGCGTGAAAATGTTATGATTAACAGAAAAATGACTAAGATTAGGAAAATAACGTAATTTATAGCCACTCATATCTGAATTTGTTTTTCTTTTAAAGGAATAACAAAAATATCGGACTTTGGATTTTTAAACAAAATTTTCATTTAAGATCATTTTCAAATCAGATCTTATCATTTGCAAAGGTTATTATATCCTTATAACTTTAGTACCATATTCATTTTCTTGATGCTACAAATCTTTCAACCATGAAGTTTTATGGAATTAAAATTAATTTTAAAAATTCACTTCATAGGAGTTCTTCCTTTTCAGGATATAAAATTAATAACATTTTTTATAAATTCAAATAAATTTATTTATAATAGAAGTAATAAAAACCTGCTTCAAGAATTAAAATACTAATTTATTTTATAATTATATCTTTAAAATGTCAAACTAATATTTTATTTCAACAGTTGGTTTAAAAAATTGAACCTCATGTTCATTAAGATGATTATGAGCAAATTGGAACAACTTCAATATAATATTCACAAATCATTCTATAGTTTTTATATCAATTCACCATTGAACTTATCGTTCAATTCAAACTTTACTATTTACCTAATTGAAATAGACATAACATTGTCACTTTTTGCCATTGAATGAATAAAGATTGAGATCTATAAAACGTGGACAAATAATAATTAACGGTGCGCTATGTGGGATTATCGTCAATAAATATATCGTCTATATATTCATAAAAAGCGGGGAAAATTACATGGAATGGCTCAAAGTGCGTCAAAAATCGCACATTGCATGCGTCATTAAAATCTGGATCGGGTGGCGATTAAAAACCTGCCAACGCGAGCCAACAGCACCGCACAAAAATCTTGCACAGAGCCAAAAGACGTCTAATTATACATAAATAAAAAATCATATATAAATAAATATCTTTGACTCGGTTCCGCCACAAATTAATCCTCAAGACTATCATCACGGCGCAAGTAGAATTTTCGGTTACTTTTTTTCTTCTGTTGTCCGAGTAGCAAGCAGACAAAAAATGACCGATTTTTTATCCATTCAGCAATTTCACTCGTTTGTGCTTGGCTTGGCGAAAATAAACTCTCTGGCATCGCGATTTTGCGTCACCAAGTGAAGAGAAAAACCTAGCCGATTACGCACAAGAGTCCTGTTCATTCCGGATCAATCCAATGTGTCTCGAATTTATGAATCAAGTCAATTGCTTATCTCCTCTCCCTCCCTCTCTGCTTACCCAGATATCAATCTCAGGGCCGGTGTACTTCTTCCCCTCGAACACTTCCGGGGCTGCGTACGGGGGTGAGCCACACCACGTCGCCAGCAGCTCACCTCTCGTGTAAAAATTCGAAAATCCAAAGTCAGCTATCTTTATGTTCATGCTCGAGTCCAAAAGGAGATTTTCCGCCTGTAAAATATACCATATTTAGCAAAGGACAATAAAATTGTGGAAAAAATTTTTATACAAAAAAATAACTTTAAAATACATATTTGAACCTGTGGATATTTCTAATTTGTTTTTTATTCATTGTAATATTTTCATTATCAATATCATCAAAGTAAAAAGAAAACCATAGCTTTACTTAATTCATTGATCAATACCGCCATATTAAATAGTAAGTATTTTGATATTGGGAAATAATTTATGATTTTTAAATAAATATTTTTTATTTGTAAATAACTTTATATACGATTGAAATAAATAATATTTTTATTTTTTTTTTATTTGTGTTTGGGGTTACCCGTATCGTCACATTTTTTTTGGACATCACAAGGGCTGGGATTGAGGAACCCTTAATAAATAATATAATGGTTTAAAACTAACATTTCAATTAAGATATTTATCTTATTATATATATCCACTTCTTTATAATATCATTAAAAGATTTATTGGTCTGCTTTTTAAGAAAAAATATTAATTATATCCCATTAATTTATAAATAGATTGATATTTAAAAAAATTAATTTGTATTAAATTACTGTGATTCACCACATAAAAGAAGGAATATTTATTTTGTCATTATTAATAAAAACAGTAAACCTGAATGAATTCGTGACGAAATAAAACAAACACAACTTAGTGAATCCCAAAATGTAGACTAATTTACTTTAACAAATGAAACAAATAAAATAGAAAAATATATAATTAATTCCAATTAATTGTTAGTTATACTCCTGACGTATGTTTGTTTAAATTTATAGAAATTAATTGTCAAAAATGAGATATGATATTTTCAATTTTTGTTTAAAGCTTCGAATTCGGTTTTAATTTTGGTATTTTATAAATTAAATGTCGATCAGTTATATACAAGTAAAGCAAATATTGCAGAAAGACAAATTTATTTTATATACTATGGAAAATTTTGGTTCAAAATCAACTTTCAACTATAACGGAAAAAACCAATTAATATATCTCTGGATTAAAATCCAATAGAGATTAAACTTTTTATAAAATAAGTTAGTTTTGGAATTCTAAGGCTTGGCTCGAAATGAAGCATAAAGTAGATTAAATACAACATATAGTATATTTTATTTGTTCAATATCTTTAATTTTCTGGTGTAACATTAAATGGTTAAATTTCATGATACTTCTTTATATTTAAACAGTTTAAATTCAAGTTCATTCAAGTTAAAAATGGTAATATTTAACGTGTCCGTTTTGAAATTAATTAATTATGAAAAGTCATTTTTATCAAATAGTTACATATAGTAAATGCAATTCTAAATATATATTTTCAATTTAAAATACGCCATTAATATCATGATCAAAATCTTGGTACTCCGATTTCATTTAGGGACAAGTCTTATTTTTAATTTGGTGATTATGAAAGAAAAACTCCTAAAACTATACATGTTTAATTCATATAATATGTAAGACTTTGTAGTAAAAATAACATATTTATTCGAAATTTATGCTATTTATAATAATTAAACTAAAAATGAACTATTTTTTAAAATCAAATATGAACATACTTCTCCAATTTAATATATAATTATACAGTATTTATAAATGATATAAAACAAATATTTTATTTCTTGTTTCTTTTAGTTTCTCTTTATGTTTCATACAAATTTGCTTTATAAATAAATATTAAGTTATTTTAATCACAATTTTATGCAGAATTATTTTATTGTTTATTAAGTTTAATTGTTAATATTTTCCAATAATCAAGATAAATATCATCATTCGAATAAATATAAACTTAAACATTTTCCCATCAGAAAACCACTCTCTTCCGTTCCTGGTCATGACTATGTTTATTTAATAAAATCTTGAAAATGCAATGCATACCTTCAAATCTCGGTGCACGATATTTCGATTATGGCAATACTCGACGGCCGATAGAATCTGCCAGAATTTGATACGTGCTGCCCTCTCATTCATGCGGCCAAAACGTGCAATATAGTCTGCAATAAATAGCACGGAAAATAATAAATAATAATGGCATGGGGGAGAATCAAGGTAAATGCCAGCACGAATCAATTAGAGATGATCTGGGGAGATTTCCTTGGCTAGTTTATAGGTTGGGAATTATTGGCTGAAACTTACCGAAAATTTCGCCTTGACTAGCGTACTCGGACACGATGTAAATCATGTTCTTCGTCTCCATAACCTGTCCAGAGCCAAGAGAGACAGACAGAGACAGAGGCAATCAATTAGTAAGAGTCTGTAAATCATCTGTGGGAAGTGTTTAATTAATCCATTTACCTGGTATAATTTAATTATGTTTGGATGATCTAAGCGCTTCATTATCTCCACTTCCCGGTACACTTTCTGCAGATTGCTAGCGTCTAATTGGGATTTGTCTATTATTTTTATAGCCACCTGTAAAAAAGATAGATAAAAAAGAAGTAGGATTAGCAACAAATCCCTAAAAGTCACAGCAAATTAGAAAAGAAAAAAAAGCACAGCTAATCGATGACGTAAGTGGAATTGGGTTCAACCAAAAGCGTCCCTTAATGACTCAACTTTTCGATAACACCCTGTCTGTAAATCCTGTTATCGTCTCTTGGAAAATCGTTAACATAAACCCACACACACAGACTCGGATTCAAATTCGTTTGTGGATGCGTGAAACTTGGTTAAATGTGGCGTGCGGTGGGGAAGGTTATGATTAGTTGGTTCGATCGGCTAAAAATAGGCAGGTAAACGGTTTACCACAGAGTATATTAGATTTTGATCATGATGAAAAAGTAATTCTGTTAATAAGTTCACAAACACTAACCGATTTAGCCAAATCACCAGCGAGCTTAAAACCCGTCTCTAATGACTGACGACGACAATAATGGACTTTTTTTTATATGGTGGGGAACACATTATTGACTCTAATAAATATATATCGCGTTCAAGTCCATATTCTTGGCCCTTATTCGGTAATTATACATTAATTTTGGGGCCGAGATTAAAGCTGATTGGGCACCCAATTTATTTCTGTTTATTATTATACACAAATCTTCATACTTTATTACCAGGTACTTTGCTCAACAACACGAAGAAGAAAAAACGTGAAAATTGACCCCCTTATTCACACCGAATAATTATTTTATTATTACATTTATTTCAACCTTTGGATTTATTACGATATTTTTAGATTTTGTACACTCTTCTTGTGTAATACTTAATATATTTATCGTTTTATTTATTGAATAAATTCAGGTCATTATCAAAAGGTTAAAGAAGTTATGTATAATTTAATTTAACGAAAATGTGAATTTAATGGCTATTTTCCACAGCTTTGAGTCAATCAATTAGAAATCAATCGATTCAAAATGAATATAGATTAAACACGTTTTACGTTAGATAATCTTTGTACAAAATACGTGTACTATACACTTTGAAAAACATTTTCTTGGGAAACAAATCTTTCAATTTTAATCAATTGCATAACATTTGCATAGTATAACTTGTTGAATGGTTGATTGCTTATATTATCTCAATTATATTGTATTAACTACATTGTAGTAAAATGCTTTATAAATAAGTTTCCAGTCACTACAGAAAAAAATTGAAAGTAATTTCATTATTTCCTGTTTTTAAAAAATCAATAAAACAATCAGAAATAGCTAAATTCTATAGAATTTCCAAACAAAATAAATTAGTCTAAATTCATCGATGACATATTTGACTAAATCAAATTAATCTTTAATGGCATTGCAAAATTACCGGCAGTAAAATTTGTTTTAAACATATAGAAGTGAAATTGATTCCAAGAATGTTATTACATAATTCATTGGAAATACGCAAACGGGTTTCCTCTAAATTATACTTCTCGATGTGGCATCGACCGTGACGGGCTTAGTACTCATACAGTAATTACTGTGACTAATTTAAACACTGTATTAGAATATTCAAGTACATAGGCGTACTTAAAACAGCAATATTACAAGCAACCAAACAAACTACCTTATTTACGAAAGCGGTAGCACTCACTCGTATCAACATTGTATTAGCTCTATTTTATGAAGAAAAATAAAAACCACATTATCGGTTAGTTTTCAAAATCATTTAGTAAAATCAAGGATACATTTCACGAAAATATTTTGAAAAGATATTTGTGGTTATTTTATGGTTTTATTGAGATAAAAATGCTTCATGTAAAAAATTGGAATACTCGTAATTTGATTAACTTATAAAGAATGATTAAAGTATTAAATAAACTTTAAATGTAATAAATTCATTTAACAATAAAAATTTTAAATTTATGAATCGCAATTTCTAGATATTTTTCAATGAATTTATTTTGTTTTAATTTGGTCAATGTTTGTTAAAAAGCAATTGATTAAATTTATAATACTCATTTAGTTCTATATAATATAAATAATGATTGACATTTCAGCTGATTTTGTACTTCATATTTTTATTTTATTTTTACTTAATTCAATTTGACGTAATTTAAAAAAAATTATTGAAAGCTTTCAAAAATTACTTAAAATGACTATTACATAGTAATTACAGATATTTTGTCCAAATTTAAGAAAAATTCCTTGTGGAACAATCAATAATTATTTATAAATTTATTTTTTTTATTGAATAATAATAATCAAATGAATTTATCATGTTTTTTAATTTTCTATATATATTTTACCCAATAAATTTGATCTTCATATTAAAAAAGTACCTACATGATTTTTTAAGAACTATTTATTAATACCAAATAACAATTAAACTTCAGTTTATAGATTAAATTCTATATAATTATATAATTATTAAACAAAATATTTTAATAAGATATCGGAATTGACATTTGTTTTTGCAAATTATTTTTGGAATTGAACGAAATTTAGTAAGCAAACTTTTAAGTGGGTTCGCTCTCGGCTGCCTCCCTGGAGGCCATGGGCTCGAGCCCTGGCCGGATAGAATTGATTGGATCCTTTAGCCCATGTTCCTTGAAGGAATTTCATAAAATGATGTTTGCGTTTTAAAGTCAGTAATTTTCATATTTTGAAGTATTGGTCTTACGAGTAATAATGACCCTCACAATTAATGAATTGTGCTGGTAAAAGATATAAACTCCCTTTAATTTTCATACGTCATATTGTAGTTCTATTCCCCTAAGAACTAAAAATAATTCTGTTTTTGAGTTATTCCCCAAATATTGAAACAAAGTATCTGCCTTATCTCGAAACTATTATCTCATTATATCGTTGTTATCACCCGATCTAAAAATAAAGTAATATAAATTACTTTTTCGTGGAACAAACCACCCAGGTTGGACCTTGTGTGAAAAAGAAATAAAAGTGTAGTGTGCGAAAATGGATTCTCTATTTGGACTATATATTTCCAGTGCGCACAAACAAAGCGCCTAAATAGATAAGGACTGACCCAATGTGGTCATGAATGTAATGCGTAATCAACTGTACAAACAGCAAATCAAGAGAGAGAGACTAAACAATGCATTGAAAAATTCAAATACACAAATTCGGGGTTGTTGAACAGTATGCTAATTTCGCTAATATTTGTTTTTTGCCGGCTATTAATGGCATTTCCATTTACGTTTTAATAAGAGTACACCCACAAATGCAAATTGAAACAAGACAGCAAAAAATCAATCAAACATAAATGACGATGACATATGAAAAAATCGTTGCCATCGTCTAATTGAATTAACAAAGCATTTATTCAAATTGAGTGGTCATCTTGGGAAACAAATTAAATGTTATTCCAAGTACGAGCATGGGTTTCAACAAACTTGATTTAAGCCCTGCTGTCTTAATAAGAGAAATCTTTAGTTATTTGTAATACAAGTCATCTTATTATTTTCAAAATAATTGACATTATCTCATAAATTTTGACGTAGATCCAAATTTGATGGAAGATTATGTTTTTTTTATCACTAATGAAAATATTGACTCAATAAAACACTCATATCAATGGAAATCCAATCTTTTTTATATTGGATGTTAAAGAATTATTTAAATTTTGCGGGTGTCATAAATTTAAAATATATATTTTATCTAAGTAAACTTTAAAAATTTTATATATAAAACTTATTGACGCAAAAATGAAATATATTCCACAAATATCACCGTTTGGTTTTATTATTTATTCCCATTTCAAATTTATTGCTTCCTCCATAAATTTTATTTATATACTATATTTCAGATTTATATATTTATTAAATAAACTTATATACAAATTAATTATTTAAAATTAAACATAAAATAATTCTAGACAAAATATTGATTTAAAAATGTTTTAATACAATTTTATAAAAGGTTTGAGGATAGTTACCGGTAAAATATATGCTAAACTTTGAGGAAATATATGATCTTTTTTTATATTTTAAAAAGTGAGGATTTTTATTAAAAAAACTTAATTATTAGATCAGCAATAAATTACAAAAAAGCTTGACAATTATCGTTCTCGTCATTGTCTATGCGAATAAATTGTACAATTGGCGAGCGAAAATTCTAATTTATTGGACAATATCTTATAGTATTATATTGACACCTAAACAATCGAACTTTAAATTTTTTACTCGTTAAGAGAGACAATGCTACAATAAAGAGGCATCACTTTGGAACTAACTTTTATTTGGTTGTCGTTTGATTTCGTCGGAAAAGACAACGACTTTTTCGTTTTGTGAGTTGTGAGTTGTGTGACAAAAATAATATGGCCTATTAATAAACCACTTGAGTCTTTCGGTATCCAAGTCCAAGTTTCGACTCCACAATGGGAACGACAACTTCCTCCGACTACTCTTTTGGTTGTGACGACAATTTAATACTCGGCACTAATGTGTTTGTGTGTGTGTATTTTGGTGAAGGACCGCGTGGAAAATTTGTGCTCTCCAAAAATTGTGTGTGCGAAATTTAGAATCTCTGTGGAGTTTTCCAAACACCAGACAGAACACACAGTGTTAAAGAGCCGGAGAGAGAACTATGGATGACGTCAATTGGAAATCAAGGACGCATGACTGACATTGGCTTTGTGTTTGTAAAATAATAATTACAACAGAGAAAAAACAATGTTCCCTCTTGCCGGGTTCGGAGAAATGGTGTTTTCCGGAAATCAGTTTGAAAGTGGGCAACGAATTAATTGCAAACAGATTTGTCAAAAAGAAATGAATCATTGGCTTGGAAAAAATAACATTGAAAATTGGCTGAATTTATTTTTTAAATCAATTGGAATTTCTACTATTTCAAACACAGAAACACCTCGGCTCAGTCCATTCGCCTTGCCGCTGTTGAAACAGTAATAACGAAAAGGCGAGCACCACAGCAGTCAGGAAGCCATAGGCCCCAACCTTGGTTCCAATTTTATGGCCGTTATTTTTCTGGGTTTCTAGCTTTTTATGACGTTTCACCAATTATATTTATACTCATTTTCCTTTCTGTATCACAATTTGCTATTTTTAAGTTTACAACCGTCATCGTTGGACTCTATTTTTGAAATTATACATTATAGTTGTCAGATAACTCGTACGTATGTGGGGTGTTTATGCAAAATTGGAAATGTCTGGAATAGACACTGATTTGCTAAAAATATGAGACTATTTTCCCCTCTCTCTGGCTCTTTTTGTATTTTCTCTGGAATTGTGTAATCCTCGCCCGCCCACTCACTTCTGGAGAAGAGTGCAGTCCGTATATGGAGCACTTGCGTCACTAATTCCATGTGTACATAGACGTGAATTTGTTCTCTCTATTTTTGCACGATGTAGTTTTCTTTGTCTTTCTTTTTTTTGTCCAAGAGACACGGTTCAAGTCAATCAATTCCTACATCACTCCACTGGGAATTCCACAATTTGCAAAGTCAATTTTGAAAGGCAATTGTTTATTGTACCTTGACATAACCAATTACATTGGACACACTCCCACTAATTCTAAAGTCAAATAACCATAGACATCAATCTCTTCAAATACCCTCTTGGCATTGAGTAGAAATTTCGGTAATTTTTTCGTGTAATTTCTCAAATAAAATAAATTGCGTTTATGGGCAAATAAAAGTGACAATAAGTGACTCTTTCTGTTTTTTTGTTGTTGTTACAATCGGAAATAATGTCAACGATTTGGCTCAATGCCTCACGATTTGGTGCGTACGACATTGCACATGTCTAAAGTCATTTGTTTTCTGTGCAATCGAGCAGTGTGTCTGGGTCTCGTTTTATTGTTCTACTGCCGGCTCTGCTTTCTCATTGACATTGATTCGTCAAAGAGCAGAGGCCCGTATGCAAATTCAAAGCCATCAGTCTGCTGTCCGCAGACAACAGCTCAATAAGAGAGTTGTGTGCTTGCCTATAAATAAACAAAAGCCCGCCTTATCTCCAAACAGAACACACACTGAGAGTTGATTACCGTTTCTCACACTGAATATGAATTATATTGCGATAATTGTTTGACAAATTGTGTGCAAATTCTTGTTCTCTGTCTCTAAATGTAAACGCTAATTGAATGACACCATATCTTCATTTCCTTCTCTCAACATAGCTTTAATTCCCCCTGTTTTTATTATAAATTAACAACAGTTGTGCTCTTTTTATTACCTTTTTTCGCTACTATTATTTTCGCCACAAAAGCGAGCAAGGTATTTGAAGTACGCGCGATGATCAACTGCTACCGCTGCTTCCCGCCCACTGACGTCATCCACCAGAGAGTGGCGTCAGAAGATTTACGTTCTTTGATATATTAATTCGGGGAGCCAACAAATGGGTGAACAACACACACACACGTACATAGTGAAATTATCATTTGTTTGGCCAATTTTACCAGCCAGTAGTATCATAAAAATAAAAATAACACATTGCTGTGTTTTTAATAGAAAACAGTAGAATAAAAAAACTTGTATATATAGCAAACAAAAAGTGGTAGAGAGTACAAAAAATGACAAAGTTCGGGCTTTCATTATTTATTTATCAGTTACTGTACATACGCAAAATGAAATCTAGATTGGTATTTAATTTCGCCAAAAATCCGATAACAGACCACTACCACAAGTTCATGGAATTAGCAATAGAGAAAGAGGGGAATTCGTGCGAATCAGAGCAAGTGACTTTTGGACAAAATGTGAATCGGAAAATATTGTATGAATGAATATCCTAATTAGCTATGAATAATGGAGTTTTCGGTTTATAAATAGAGTCGTCAAATGAATTATTTGTGCTTTATTCCGTTCTTTAGTCCGGCCTTCAAAAACCGGCTAATTTATGCACATTTCTGATTGATTGATCCGAGCAAAGCTCGGTCCAATGTCGATGCCGACGATTCTGGATCAATAACAGTGAATGTCAACCACTTGACCTCTGACAGATATTAACACCGTTTTATGACCCCCATAAACCAAACAATTGCCACATTAGTCTTTCCTTTTCTCCTTTTTCCAGTCCAGATTTCATTCACGTCTCGGGGAAATTAAAGAAAATATCAGCAACATTAATGAAAGTGTTTATGACTTTTTGACATATTTATGTTGATCGTATTATTAAAAGAGCACCTATTATTAGTCGTTTTTATTAGATATTTTATCCAGAGAGAATATATTTCTTTCATCTTATGTGGGATTTAAAATTTGTATTATTTTTTATAATCTGTTGATCTATTGAGTATATTTTTTTTATCTAAAACAATTTTTTTTACAGATTTCTAAAATTTATATAAAAGTATCTTTAAACTTTATTTATAGGTGTATTTTCTCATGTATTTCTTAATTTATTTTATAATAAAGTTTGTTATATATTTGTTATTATTATCTAAAAATAGATTTTGTTATCCATTTCTCTAATTTGTCGTTGATATAATCTATGCTAATTTGAGATGAAAATTCTATCTTTTGAATTCTAAATCCAATTTCAAATCTAATTTTAGAACAGTGTGCGAAAATAGATGCCCACGACTGATTTGCGGATTGATCTTTCACCATTGATTTCATTTAAATAAATTGGCAATTAATTAATATGCAGTGAACTAATGAACACCGAAATCAACAAATCATTTTAAAAATTCGGTAAGTGCCGTTTTGGAATTCCATCATTTTTTTGTTTTGCAAACGGATCAAATGTACGCAAATTATCCCTCACAAAAAATAGTCTGCTTCTGGCAATAATTCCAACATGAGTTATTTATAATATAACAAGTTTAATTTTAAAACACACATCAAAATTAGACTGTTGGAACCACCTGAGGGGACACCTGGTTGTTGTTTTTTGCTGCTTTCCATGTGGTTTGATGTGTGTGCTTCTGTTCCCACACACGAACCAACTTCTTATGACTCAATAAATGCTTGTTTAAAATATGTTGCAATTTATCATATGGAAATTAATTCATGTTAAGAATTTCGTTGACATTGCAATGTAATAAGCAATGAGCGCTAAATAACTGGGCCTCAATTAGAATTCTATAATGACTGTAACGTTACTCTAATTATGTGCAAAAAGCCATAAAACCAATTAAGACGACGACCTTAAATCAGAATTATAAATTCTAATGGGGAAATTTATAATATCGCAATTATCGACGAGCTCAATCGAGCCTTGACGAATTTAAAAATCAGTTTACGGGGGTCAAGTTTATTTCAATTGTTAATATTATCTTTAATCAACTGTGTGTGCCGATTTAATTCAAAATTAATTCAAATTTAAATTAAACTAAAAATACATTGGAACAACAATTGTATTCTGTGCAAAAACTAATTATTGTTCAAAGAAAAAAAAGGTTCTGTTTTTAATCCTATAACTGATCAGTTATATATGACGTCAAAGCAATCAACATATGTTTGTTGATTGATCCAATTATAAATCATTTTTTTTATTCAAATACGTGTCTAAAACGATTTGATCATAAAAGATTTAGATAAAGATCATCTATAAATAGAATTTGGAAACATTAAACGTCAATCTACGACATTTGATTGGAATTAGACTAATTAATTACAAAAACATGACGTCATTCATTTTTACAATACCTTTTTTACAATCCCCCCCTTTTTTAGCACTGGAATTAGTATAGATCGAATAATTTTACATTAATTTATTCAACTGTAAATGGGGTCACATTTACATTTATGATCTTTACATAAAATTCAAAGTATATTAGTTCAATAAAAGGGCTTTTAATCTGATAAATACTCACCAAAGGTTGAGTTTTTTGTTGAGAGATCGATGACTCATTTTGAAGGTAATTTTTTTACATAACTTCATCTAAATTATTATTCAGTATTAATCATTTTATCATAATATACGTAAATTTAAATTGTTTTATTTCATAATAATGAGCCTTTGTTTATAAGAAATATTTCAATAAGAAAATATTCAAATATTTCACAATATATAAATCTTATCTTAAAAATATTAAATTTAAGCGATAATTTAATACATTTCATTTCTTTTGAAAAGTTTGATTATTCAAGCTAATATTTTATTTCAAATTTAATGTTCAATCAGAAGCTGTAGAGTTTACAGTTCTTAAACAATGAAGTGCAAATAAAGATGTAATCAATTTTTATTAAAAGCCATAATACTTTTTACGTCAAAGAGCGTGCTGTTTATAGATTTATTTGTGTGTTATCAGCTTAAGACAGAGTTAACAGCAATTAAATATCACCTAATAAACCTGATAGTATCTCATTATGTTTTTTTGTTTTATATTTCAATTATGATAATAGACTGAATCAATTAAGAAGTAAGTACGTCGATCGTCAATCATTGACGTAAATGTTGGGCCGCAATAAAATAATCCCGAATTTAACAAAAGAAATATACGACACAGGTTTTTCCTTATGTGTTTCTATTTTAAGTGAACATATTGTGTTTTCTTATCTCTTGCACATTGAATTTTGTGATTTAAAAACTGCAAACTGGCTTTAGATATGGAATTTTGGGCTAAATTTGAATGAATATTTTTGGAACAGGTGATGATTGATGTGTTTCAAAGTGTAGAATATTGGTTCGGGGTCGATTGCAGAGAACCTGCGTCATCAGAACCCCATTAACCAGCCAGTTAGTCAGCATTGAGCCCCGAATATTGACATTCAATTGCATGATTGTTTGGTGTTCTAGAGCCGAGAGATAGACCGTGGGAATTTCAATTAAAAACGAAATGCGATTTGTAGGTGGATCGCTGATATATTGTTTTTTACAAATTGTGTAATGATCGATAATTAAACTATGACGTCTAAAAGTAATTAGTACTGACCTCTGTTTTGGTAATCCTGTGCCTGGCCAATTTCACGACCGCAAAGTTGCCCTTGCCGATCGTGCGATCGATCTCGTAGAATCCGACACGGATCGGACCCTTGCACTTGATCGAATTAACACTTCGGTTCGAGCTCATGAAACTCGCTGTGCTCGACGCCGTGGTCAACGATCCCATTCCTCCTCCATTTCCACCAGGTGTTGTGGCCGAGATCGCGGCGGCCATCGGGCTGTTACTACTTCCCAAAGACACGGCATTTGTATTATTTAGATTAGAACTAGTATTATTTAAATTATTATTATTGCCCATTGCATTGACACTTTCACAAATATTACAACTATTATTACTAGCACTAGCACTTGAATTATTATTATTATTACTATTACTGCTGATGATAATGCTGTTACTGGTGTTACTCAAATTGTTACTGGTAGAGGAGACACTAAAACTATTATTGTTGTCGACGATCGATGATGAATGGTGGTGATCGACGATCGCGGCTGAAGATGCAATTGTGGCGGCGCTCGACGACCCACTGCCAACGATCACGGCTGATTGGGACGCCATCTGGTGGTGCCCTAGCAGCATGGACGAGGTCACACTACCACCTCCGCCCACTAGATTACAAGGCGACGACGACGAAACAATGCTCGATCCACTGCCACCGCTAATGATCACACTTCCGATCGGCGTGCCACTATTATTGTTGTTGACGGGGATCCCGCTCGCCATTAATTCACCGTCACGATCATCCATTTTATTTGTGTTTTGTTCCGTTCTCGCCTTCTACGATTGACGTTCGTAAATTATTAATTATATAGTAACTTGTTTGTTTTAATCTTCTATCTTTTTGTTTTTGGTAAAAATCACTCGGTCTCACTCTTTTGCGAACCCTTCAAATCGATTACATTATTTATTCCTCTCTCTCTATCTATCTCTCTGTTTCTATGAATCTTATCAGTTTATAAATTTGGGTCTTTGGTCTTTTTTTCGAAATCCAACATCGCTTTCTATACCTTGTTGATCATTTTCATCACCATCGCCATATGTAACTCGCTGACAAACTGTGATCACGTCAGTCGATGAATGTGTTGTAACGATCGTCTGAAAAAACCAAAGATAAAAAAGGCAATTGTCAGTATTAATCTTACAATCAAAGTATTGTAAAGGTACACAATATTAGTCATACTTTGTCTACACACTTTCTCTATATCTTTCCATTTTTTTCTCTCTCAAGTACTACACCGGATTAGACATCATCTTGAGATGTCTTTTCTATGTCTTTCCACCCAACGACTAGATCTTCAAAAATGGTTAGTAATGGCTGTTTGGTCAATATTTGACGAAATATTTAAAGCAATTGCAAAGAATAACATTTTCACTTAAACTCGCGCTAGAGAAGTACTTTTTGCCGAAATTTACATGAATCACAAAAGATAAATTGCCTCATAATGACGTCTTTTATCTTGTTAATTTAACATTAATAGTCTCTCTCCTCCCATCTCTTCAATTCGAGCAGCAGTTAGCGAGCAGTGTATTTAATCAGAAGAATCATTGTGTGCTTTATTGTTGAAGGATAGATAGACACACCAGCTGACAGCAGTCCCAGTCCAATTGGCAAAGAGACGAACGAGCGAGCAAGATTCATACAACTAATGGATGTGCAAATATTTACTCTTGGATTGGCGGGCTGCTGAAAGAAATCATATGAACTGGCAGAGAGTTAAGATACCACATTCTCATCCTCCTCCACTTCGCCTCTAGATGCCTCCATAATTGTATCAACGCCATTAGCCAATGATGATGATCAAATCACACACAGTAAAACCCACACTGATAACTCTGAACGATCTCTGTCCCTCCGTGTTCTGTGTGTAATCCCCCATTTGACGATGATGCATTTACGTAATGTGGATGCATTTGGATGCAATTTAGTTTACATACGGAGATAGGCACAATATCGACAATGGGAATGACGTCAAAACGACCACACACGATATACTTATATATAGATAATTGTCAAGTAATTAAATCAATTTTGTGTCATTTCGTAATTTGCCAGTGACAATCTTTTCACTCATTCGTCAAGTGTCAACTAGTGGATGCTTGCCTATAATTAGCTATCTTTTCAGGTTTTTTTTCTTCAAAAATTATTTCATTGCTAGTCTACTGGCAGCTCTATTATGCTCCTCAGCAAGAGCCTAATTACACTTGATACTTGAAAATATGGCCAGCTTAAAACCGCGTATTTATGCCATGAAATAAACACGTGCCGAGAGCGCTGCTCTGTTTTGCTCGCCAGTAATTGACAAATAACAAAGTGCTGATTAAATTGGCAAACAATCTGCCATGGTCTTGGCTTTCCAAAATTTATGGTTATACATATAAAAATTAAGCTTAAAAATCTATATATTCAACAACAACGAAGGGCATTTTAATTGAAAGGTAACAACCCGTTTGATACACGTGCTGAAATAAAATAAATTTTTAAAAGTAAAAGTAAAAATCCAAAGATATATGAGAAATTTATTTCAAACATCTTGTATTTCAGTAACATTATGAACATTGTGAAAAGGTTAAATTATCATCCCTAATATAATTTCCCATTTTTATATAAAAAATACCAGGTATTTCCATTAATGAAATGTTACATTCATAAAACTTTTCATTAATATATTCTACCTTTTCATTCATACTTTCCAAAATAAAATAGTATAATACTAAAGTAGCACGTTTTTGCATAGAAATTGTTTCATTCTCACGAGAAATTGACCAAAAAGTTATTATTAGAAATGAGATTGTTGAACAAATTTGGTTAAGAGTTCCATATTGCGTATATAAACGAGCTTTTCTAATTCAGAAAAGGTGTATTATTTAATTGAACTCCAAAGCACGCACTTGTTTCGGAATTCGTGAATTGGCCCGCAAAAGTGTTTAATAATATAACAAAAAAAACAAAACGCTCTCTTTTCCACAGTGAATAATTATTCAAAACAGTAGGAAAATGTATATAAACAAATAATAACCGTAAACCATTAGAAAGGTCAAAAGTCTTGATCGTACAAATATAATTTCTGGAAAAAGCTCTTATCAAACGTTAAAAAGTTATTTTTATGTTAACAACGACCTATAAATGTTAGTTGTTTGTTGATAATCAAAATAATTAAAAATAGCACGGATATAATTAATTTCACAAAGCTATTTCAAGTATTTTAATGCGGTTAATTACATAATAACGTTTATTGCGATAATATGGGTGGTTGTAAAATACTTATTGAAGTTGTTAGGATTTTTTCAATTATAATTTGTATTAATATTTTATGAATTTTATACTAAAGCATGAACTTTTAAATAAAAAATTAAATTACTTATAAGAAGAACAATAACATACCATTTTTTATTAATTTGGAAGATTATAAAATAGATTTAAAAGCTTTAACTTTTCCAATTAAAATATGATCATCGAATAATTGTTTAAAACATTCTAAGTTCTGAGAATTGGAATATGTTCCAAAGTTTAAAATAGAAAACTTAACAACATTTAAGAAGAAAATAAAATAGACAAACTTTCATCTAATCCCTTTTCTCTTTTCACCTCACCTAAAAAAGTCTTTCACCGAAGCGACAGACAAAATGGGAAAAAACCATTATCTGACGGGAGTGAGTTCTGTAATCAGATTACATAAATCACTGTGATTAAACATCTCGAAATACTGCACTATAGGATGGAGGAGGAAAGCTTGCTTTTTGTTCAATGAAAAGCCGGTCCATGATTCTCCGAACCAACCAGAAAGGTAATCTCTTCTCCAGACTCTTCTTCGACATCATCATACAATATTAAGAAGAGAAGGAGAGAAAGCCCACAAAATAATCTATGGAGAGTGAATGGAAAATCGGAAATTTTCCAGAAACAAAACACACACGCACACACCTACACACATTTTCACTCGATTAGAATCGGCACAGGATTACTCATTGAATACGATTCCGAAACAAGAATAATCTTTGTCCGCACTGAACAAAACAAAATACAAATCGACATAAATCAGGGGGGTTATCTGAGGGAGCCTGCCTCGTCGTCGGTTTTTCAATCGATTTCTGGCAATTAATTCGCGATAACTTACATTCATTATCAGGCACTGTCTGTCTGGCTGGAAACTGGCCAGCAAAAAACAATATTTAAAAGCACACAAACACTTTTCCAATTCTCCTCCACTCAACGGAGTAGAGAGCGCGCATTTGTACTATATTTTCTGTGTAATAGCTGCCGTTAAACTGCTGCTCCTCTAGAGGCCAGAGCTGGTTCAGTTCTCGTCGTTCTCGGGGACCCAGACAGAGTAGTAATCAAGCAGCCTCGAGTGCGACGCGCGGAAGACTTTGGAATTTACATCAAAATAATAATCACTTAATTTCAAATGACGACATTTGGTCGCGCAACACAAACGTAAGTAGATTATTACTGAAAAGCGGCGGAATTCACAGTCTGAGAGACAGAGAAAGAGAGACAAAGCTCTGTCCAAGCTGGTGGTCAGACTGTTTGGTATTATTACACTACACACAGAAATATGAGTACATTAGAAGCCCCTCTTCCGATGACGTATTTTAGGGAACATCAATAAAATGGACTCGAATGATAACCGGCACACATTATTTTTTGCCCAGAGATAAGTTTCACTTTGTTGTGTTTTCATTCTATTTATTCTCTTTGTCCTCTTATGGAGAAGTCTCTAAATAAATTTCGTGATATATTAGGAGGATATGTGATAAAAAAAAGCCTTATCCAACACTTTGAATGGAGATTTATGTGGTACTGTTCTTAGCGAAAAGAAGACTCATATCTTCGTCTTTAAAAAAAAAAGAAGAAAAAAAATTGAGAGAAAAGGATGAGGAGTAAAGTCCCATAAAGTGGTGCTGACTGACTGACAGACTGGGCCATTACATGCATATGCTCTGGTTGAGGGGGTAGAAGAATCACAGTGTGCAAAACCACCATCGAGTGTGTAGAAGCGCGGCTCTTATTGATTTTATCATCAGGCCCGAGCGACGTAATAAAGACGGATTTATTTATGTGTATTTGCTCAGGGTATTGATTGAAACTTTTGTTATTATTATGGCTTTTTTGCTCTAGAGAACACAAACTGAGCCGCTTTTCACTTATTTTCCTCGAGCCGGCCGCTGCCGCACGTTCTGGTATCATGGTTGATAAAATGAGGGAGACGAGGAAAAAGAGTAAAAATGCCGAGTCTTAATCGATTTTTCCTACTAAAAACCATTTTTCCCTAGACAAGATTTCTCTATACAGTAATTTTTTGCACATTCCGTTGGGCCACACAATTTCCACACCGTCATTGCCAATTCAATAATCGCGCAATGGAAAATACTTGATTTCACAAAGTACTTTTCCAAACCTAAACACAACAAAAAATCAGAAAATTCTCACCCCGAATCACACACAATCACAAGTTCTCACCTAAATTAACCACTAACCATTTCCAATAACACTTTATTTGCACTTGGCTTATTCCAAACCACAAAAGTAACACTTTTTTATACTATTTTTTGTAGTCTCTATTTTTTTATTTTATTGTACAAGAGTAGAAAAGCCCCCAGCCAAACTAACTATTTTATTTCACTTGTTCCCGACCAAAAACCGAGGTGCGACCACCATCGGCATTCGCCGACTTTTCCGAACAGAATGATGATAACGAGCTCTACCTGAAAAATAAACACACTCATTTTCCAGAAAGCTTGTACAACACTTTTCTCAGAGAGAGTCAAGCTTCTCTATTTCGCTTAGACAACAAAAGTACGAGTAAAACACTGAAACATTTTCCAGCTCTATGAGAGGAAGAGACTGAATAAACCTCTCTCGAGCAATACGTCATAATATTAGTACAGTGAAGTAGCTATTATATTAACACCAAGTTAATATTTTTGCAACATTATCATTACTCATATATTTTGTTTATTTTAAGATTGTACTAATTATAGTCTCCTAATCTTAAAATTGAATGAAATTTAATACCCCTATATATTTTGTTTTAAAACCCATTATATTTCAATATATACTATTTTATGGTTGATGGATTAAAAACCGGTTTATTTAGATATTTTGTTATTTATTTACATTTATAAAAATCTGATTTAAAACATTATTATTAGAAGATTAAAAACTAAAAATAATTATCGTGAATCAGTTAATTTTTAGCACTTTTGTATCGAGAGGTTAGCTTTTCGACACCGATTTGAGTTTCATAATGCGTCACTTTTCCGCACTAGTCATAATTTTGAATTTTTATTTCACTAAAGATAAAAGACTATGTAATAAATTAGTCTCAAAGTCAAATTTTCGGTACCATTTATAATAAAAAAATATACAATTTTTAATCCCGGTCATTATAATGGTCAAATAGTACCCGAACACCGTTCAAACAGAGACCGTGTTGTATCAACATTTTTTTTTAATTAGCTTGGTGTGATTTTTTAAGGAAAGTGTCAATAAAAGGGTAAAATATCTTTAGTAGTTAAATTTTAATTAAGTTTATAATATAACAAGCTTTGGTTGTATTTTACCTACAGATTACTAATATATTTATTTGGACTTTTTATTTATATGTTTTAGCCTAAATGACAAATGTTGCTTTAAATTTAAGAAATTAAATTTTAGAATAATATATAAATGCATTTTGATAACTTATGATTAACCGATAATTTGGAAGTGCCATCTTTTTGATAGGGGATTGCAAGACTTCGAAACAAATACTACTACAACAATTCAAAATCCTTTGTGATTGACATTTACTTTCAAATGCGATTTATTAAATTTGTATTGAAATTCATAAAAAAGAGGAATAGTATTTTTATATTTATATCCATATCTACATAATTATATACCTATTATAATAATTTCAACATAAATTATGTTTTTAATTAAAAACACATTTGAAAATTAATTTACAAATTTTTATTAATAGCTATATTACTGTTAATATACTCCTACACAAATTTCAGTGTATTGGTTTAAGAGAGATTTCTTTGTTAGATTTGTGGGAGCTTTAAAGTCAATCTCTTGTTTTGATTCTCTTTTAAGTGACAATATCTAATTTTATTACATTTTATTATTTAATTTATAATTTTATATCTAAAATTATTAAGTTTATAAATTGATTGAAACTACGAATTTAATGACATATATAATTTTTAAATAGTACTACATTATTGATATAAAAATATATACTAAATTTGTAACTAAAAAGTAATTTTATAAATGAATTATTTTATTATAAATATAATACATTTCTTCATAATATAAGTTATAACATTCAAACAAATCCATCTAAAATTATTGAATAATAAATTATAAATCATTAATTTTAATGTATAACATTTGAAGAGTTAAAAGTTCATATTTGTATTTGATACAATTTAGTAACGTTTTACATGGGTGCTGAAAATGTCAAAATATATTATAAAAGGTTAATTTAATCAATTTCTGTTGACAAAATTGTAGCCTTATATTTAAATAATGGAATGTTATTCTACTAGAAAAAATTTAACATTAAGAATAATGAAGAAATCAAAGTTATTTCCTAAAATGTTAGAAAAATCTTCTTTTAACCTACATAAAATTTTATTTTTATCCTAGGATACAATTTCATTGTCGTAGATAAATATATTTCCAATTCTATCTTAAGAAACAAATTTTTGCAATTTTATTTTTATCAGTTCAAGTGTTTTGTTTGTTCAAGTTCTTCATTTTGAATGACTTCTGAAAGACAAACGGATGACTTTTAAAATAAATCCTAAACGATCCTTCTCAAGTTTAGAGTACCACGTGCTGTTGCCTAAAATTTATGAATGAATTTCGATTGACTTCCGGCGTAATTATTACAAATAAACGTTCCGATCTGGGTTGCTTTGAAAGAAGGCAGAAAAAAAAAACAGAAGAAAAACGGAGTCACGTGGTGCACCTTGTGGTTAATAAATACGCCTTCTATGTTACGTTTGATTGTAGAATCTCTGCGGTGGAGGTTTTTGCTCATTGTGTCTGATAACGGTTCTAAATTTAACCACCTTTACATAACGGCTTTCCCGTGTTTGTCTTTGCAGGATTAATTTTAGGCAAACACTGGCAAGATGAATCACAGCCAGAGACACACAGAGCACACGGCTCCTTACAACTTTGCTCACTCTTGCCTGCGCGCCCACACAAAAGATGTTTGTTTTCCCAAAGTCATGAAATGGCAAGCGAATTTCCATGAAAAGTGGCGTTATTTCTGGTTAATTCTCCTTTATGTTACACTTGTATTTTCATAATTATTTGTTTATATTTAGACGATTTTATGAGCTAAATAAAACCGGTTCTGTCCAGTTTAGGATTCGGTTCGGTGGAGGCACTTTTCTTATCGATTGATAATCACATGGGTTTTCTTTTCGTTCTCTCTTTAAACGGTGGTCCGGGGTGGTAATGACGAAATTTTGGAAAGCGATTGACGTCATTCATGCGAAAACCCGAGTTCGGTGTGTGGAAAAGAGCGACACCGAAAGAACCGAAAGAAAACTGCCGAAAATTTTCACCCTTTGGACATGATGGAAGCCATTCATTAAAGCAAATGATCGATTATTGCCCCTTTTACCGGTCATAAATCTTTACAAATTTTTGTCACTTTTGAACCTACACGAAATCCAGCATTATGTCATTTCATTACACATATACATATTTATAATAAATAATAAAAAAGTAAATGAAAATAGAAGTTGTGCTTTTGCCGCCTTTTCTAAATGTTATATTTCATTTAATGCCAAGGCTAATTCTAGGAAAATTGCCAACCCTGATCACACTCAACATTTCGACGACCTGAACCCTGCTGGTGGGAGAAAGGATACCAATCTTCGGCACAGCCCTAAACCAAAATCCCAACCAGTGGTGATGGACCGGGGAGCGTGGATGGATAATTGAATATTCTGCTTTGGCGTGGGCGAAAAGCGTTGAATTAACCTAATGAATTTTATCCCCAGCTTACAAGTGATTATTGTAGTGGATTTATCCAAGCCGCAAAATTAAAGGGATTTCAATAAAAGAAAATATGATAAAAATGGATAATTTTACTTACCTTACATTATTGAAAGTAATTTATTCATTTATTTTAGCCAATGTTTTTTTATTTTTAATAATTCTTGTTTATTTATACTTTTTGAATTTATAAATTTGAAATTACAATAATAATATTTTTTCTGTCAAAGAAGCCAATAAAGTACTAGAGTTTAATTTTTTTAGTTCACTTGTGTCTTTTCAATAGTTATTTTTGCTACAAGACTGTAAAACAGGTCTTTTTTAACGGAAATAAGTGTGAAATACGAGCTGTAGGCGAGTATTTCCAGCATTTTTGAGTTAGAAAATAGATTTATTTTACAAGCGAGTAGGAAATAAGTTTTTTTAACTTTCCTTAAATACTCATATAGTTCTCATTAAAAAATATTTTCCGTTACAACGGTCTCTATTTGAACGGATTTCGGGTTCTATTTGACTTTGATACAAATTTATTCGTAGATTATGACTTTCTTTTTTTCACTAGTGTAATAAAAAAACAATATTCTTAAAAGTGCGATAAAGTGACGTATTATCAAACTCATATCGATGTCTAAAAATTAACCTAACGGACGCCAAACTTAAAAAGTTTTTACACTTAACTTTTTATGTTTTATGTTTTATGTTTATGTTTTATATTGATGTCAGTCAAACAAAAGATAACAATCATCTCTATGTTGGACTGATTTGAAAGAAAGACTATAATTTATCTTGTGTGAGTCTTTTTTTAAAAATAAGTTTTGTATATATATTTTTTAAAAGCAGGATTGAAAATGAAATTGAGAACTGGTTAAAAACATTTTACATGTTCTTGTTAAAATGTCACAAAAATTGCCTGTAATAAGAAAACCTTCGTTGTCATCCAAAATATTTTAATATTTTATTTTCTAATAAAGCACAAAGTATTTGTATTTTTCAAATATCAGAAAATATATAAGAATAAAGTATATATTTTGAGCCTTAATTGTCAAAACGCTTAAGTCTATTAAAACCAATTGCAAATTATAATTAAGAGAATTTAAAGCTTTGCTTTTGGAAGATTTTCAGTCAGAGTTCGCGTTGGTGGAACCAAGTTCACTTATTAAATTTAAAAATAAATTTTTAATACATAATATATCTTATTCTCCATTTTATATTCTAAAAATTGTATAAATAAGTGAATAAATATTACACATTTTTAGATTTTTTTCCGCAACATAAATTTTATTAAAATAGTATTGCCCACATAATTTTTAATCATTGCTTTATTTACAGAAACTACCAAGATTGTGTAATATTTATGATTTATAAATTCCAAAACTTATTCTGCCGTTTTTATAGTTTTTGAGTTTAACAATCTATTTATTCCTTAACTACAAAGAAGCATGTTTCGATTAGAACGAATTAATAGTATTTTTTAATAAATTCGTCAAGTATAAATAAAACAAAAGGACTTTATTTAAACTCCTTTTTTTATAGAAACTCGGTTTTCAATTTATACTTTTCTGACTACGTAGAATACTTTAATTTAGGACCGGGCGTAAAATAAATTGAACCCGTGTATAAATTGAACAAAATAAAATTACGTCAATGCATAAAAGAGTATTATTATTACAACTGTTTCATTCGCATATAAATTTGGTTGAGATTTCTCTGTACTTATATAATTTAAAAACAAAGACTATCTTATTAATCTGAGAAAATTCAGATTTACTCGTTTTATAGCAATAATTTCAAATTGTCAATTTTGTAATAATTATTTTTGGTTATTTTTATTCAATTTTCGTAATAAAAATAATGACTTTTTTATAGTGGTAGATCACATTTAATAAATAATATTTTTTATAAATTTAAATGGAAGTATTGAAAATTTTATGTGTACAATTGTACAGATATTTAAAAAATGTGGTTGTAAATTAACCCAGTTTATTTCAATGCATAAAATTTAGTTCAAAACACGATCTATAGGCTTTATTAAACACTTGGATGAGTTCTTTAAAAATATAATTCGTTATTTCATGCCTATTATTGATCTAGTTGAAGAATTAACTATTTACTATAAAAGTGTGTCTAAAAAACTCTAATTTGAAAAACCATTTGTTCACCGTCAATGATTGAGATAGATTTTATAAGATTTAGATATACTTTTCCACTAGAAAACTTCTTTTTGAATTATGGATAAAACTGTTATGAATTAAAACTCTCTTCCAAATAACAAAAACGAAAATATTATAAAAATTTAAAAAAAAATATTATATGGATATTTAAAAACAATAATTTATAATAAATATTTGAGGGTAATTTAGGACTTATTTGAAATATAAATAGCTAAACAATAAATGTTATATTATATTACCCATATACTCGTATTACTATAACGCTTTTAATAAAGCCGAAATTGCAAACTGTTTTGTCTACTCGGCAAAAATATTGAGATAGGTTTTATATGATTTATGTTTACTTTTCCATTAGAAAACTTCTTTACCATTTTATGCATATTTCTTGTTCTGGAGGTACATATAGCAATAATTGCTCGTCAAACAGATTTGCTCGCCCCTATTCCACCCCCAAAAAATATTTGCCGGCAATGGAGAAGAAGACGAAGCTGGCAGACCGAGTCGCCGGCAATGACGTCAGTAGAGCGCCGATTCATAGCGATGTATATTGTATATATCTCTCCAAAGGGTGGCAGGAAGGACAAGGGCAAGGGAGCGAGAGCGAGCGAATCCCTGACTGCGATAGTGGTCGTGACTCGGCTGATGTTTGCTGACGTCATACCGGGAAACGAATGAAAGCCACCCTCCGATTCTTCTTCTTTCTCCACAAACTATACCGAACCTTTCTCCCTTTCTCTTCCTTCTCTCCGTTCCGCCAATTTCAGCTCGTTCCGTGGGAGAGGGTGGGCGAGAAGCGAGCGCGCGATTTCAAGCCAAGGAAACAAAGGAATCAAAAGTGATGTTTAGCTTACTTTTCCTGATGGAATATCAAGGAAAATTTCTTACAAATTTATTGTGCACCAGAGAGAAATTCAAATGGATTATTTCAACAGAAAACGAGACGCGTAAAATTTGAATTTTACTTTTAACAATGGCCTTATTGTTGCCAATGCCATGGAGACTAAAATCCGCGATCTTTAGCTTTATATTAAAAGTTTTATTAAAATTAGTTATATTTTGTTCTAATATGATAGCTCATTTTAGCCAATTTGGAATTTTATCAAGTTTAAGGTCAAATCTACTCAAAAATAGTTAAAATTTTGATTTTTTAAAAATAATTTTGAAGGTTTTCTTTTTAAAAAATGGAAATATTTAAATAAATATTTATTAATCAACAAATTCAACCCCTCCTTTGAGATGAAACGCAATATTTTAAAGAAATCTTATTGCTGTGATGAATCCAATTTAATAAATATTTATTTTTAGGGATATAATTTATAATCTAGGTCATGTTCAACGTAATGAAATGTATATGAATTTTTTATTACCTAAAAAAAGAAAATTTAATGAAAATCGTATTATAAAAACTCTGTTTAAAAATAGCTAAATTTTTTAAACAAAATAAAAACATTCTATTAATTATTTTTTTAAAAATAATCTTGAAAATGTTGTTGCTATTTAATATTCACATTTATTCTGTTATTATTAATTTTTTAATGCTTGGGTTATTAACTAGTTTTGCAATTTCAACAAATAATTATGTTTTAACAATAATCCTTTTTTGCTCCAAAAACAGAATATAAAATAATAAAACTTGAAATATTCATAAACACTTAATAAAAAACCAACTTCATTGATTATTGTTTGCTCACTAAAAATAGCAATTAGGGAAGGAATTAATAAATAAATCACCATAAATTGATTTCAGTATAAAATAAAAATTCACATCTTGCGTCAATGCGTAAAGAAAACAAAATAAATTTTTTTTATAGCATATTTAATACCATTAAAATTGATTATGTGCCTTTAACTTGCAAATAAATATTTAATCATATTTAATTATATTGAAATCATGAGTCATCCTTAAAATTATTATTTTAATTTATATAAAACACAACATTCTAGAATCAGTGCGTAAAATTAGCAATATATTAAAAGTAATCCGAATATATGATCAAAAGCTTATTAATCATAAATATTCATTAAATTTATGATGATATGGATATTTCACATACATCATTTTGAGTAAAATTTATTTATTTGATAAGTCAGTAATTGGAATCCAAATTTAGGACTAACTTTTAATAATGTTACATATAATTATTTCATAAATTTTTTCAGTAAATAAAACAAATTTATATAATTATTTTCATCGATATAAATTTCATTTTTCTCCGATAATCAATAAATTGAATACAATTTGTTGTTGAATATTGATTTAAAATATTAATAGAGAAAACCACAATAAAACAATAATTATTTGTCTTACTGTAAAGTAAGCTATCATGTAATGGGTGAAGCTTTAAGTGGAATGCAAATGATTGATTGGTTTTGAATTATGTAAAGACCTCGAAAAGGGTATATTTTTTTAAAAAAATTAAAATGATTAATAAAATTTAATGTGTGCCTCTGTGGTCGAGTTGGTAGCACCCAGGAGGTGCCGGGTTCGAATCCCGATCATTGTCACTAAGTAACGCTTGTCCTAATAATCTTCTTTTACTTTCTTTCTACTTTCGTTTACAATTCTGTATTTGAATAATTTCCTATCCAAATTCCTAATTTTCCTATCTCAAACTTTCCTCGTCGTGTTGAATGAATGAACTGTTTAATTGTGGATGAGAATGGTACACCATCTCATAAAAAAAATAGTACACAAAAAACCAGTTTTCGATTTGAAGCAATATTGCATAATTGACAGTGAGCTAATCACTCATTCCAATTACACAATGATTAACGAAACACAGACAAAGCTTCCTTTGAAAGTGCCCTATGTCCCTTTGTTGGGATGAAAAGGATAAAAAAAAATTAATGTAATATTGAAAGTGATACTTTTGTACAAAAGAAATTTCTTTTAAATTTTCATATCAAGTCAATTTTCGTAATCAGAATTATCATTCCACCATAACCCCATTTTTTAAATTTTACACAATTGGAAATTGTATAACTGTACCTGTATGATCATTTCCCTACATTGTTGTTTGTTTATGGCCATTGGCCACTTCTTTCCAACCTGTACTCCTAAAAGGCGTTGTGCTGCTTTACTCGAAGTTTCCTGGGTCTGCCTACAGGTCTGTATGTAATTAATATCATACTCAAATGTTTAGATCTTTATTCAGTATCCATTTTTACAATGGCAGTCAAATACTAGCAGAAATATATGGTTATTTTTCGATAACTTTGCAACCATATAATATCCAATGAGAAACTCGGATTTTACCCCCAAGTAGAACATAATTTTTTTTGTGCAATTCCGTATCGAAAATTAGCCCGCAAATTGGTTCTGTACTGTACCGGTTTACTTTTCTGTACGGAATGCTGAAATAATTCAATTTGCACGCAAATTGTCACCAATTTAATGAAATTACATATTGTTGTCAAACGATTTCGTTGTGAGTATTCCCATCTCAGTCTAATAAACACGCTGTGTCTTTCTTGTATAGATTGTCTTTTTTCTTCCAAAAATGCAAACGGTTTTTATTTTTTTACTATCGATTAACTGGTATTTTTTAAGAATAAAAAATAGCGTTCAATACATATGTGAAATAGGTTATTACAGCACGAATTTACCATGTATTTTGACGAGCGCAGCGAGTAATATATTTAACCTCTATTTCACCACTTGTATTGAAATATACTATTATGCAACTTCCTTTAAAATACACGAAAAAAATTATTTTATGCTACAACGGTCTCAATTTTTCTCACTAGTGAAAAAAATTAGTGATTAAGAAAGTCAAATCGATGTTGAAAAGCTAATCTTTCGATACGAAAATGCAAAGAGGAACTTTAAATTTTAAGCAGAATATATTTATTATTAAAATTAGTACAAATGAAGGACTTAACAAGGTGTTTATTTGTAGAATTCGTGTTCCTGTTCATCCTTCTTGATATTGTTCTTGTAACCCTTTTCAAAGTCCTTGGCCAAGACGATGTATCGGTTTTCTCGAACGGCGTGCATTCCCGCCTCTTGGCAGATCGCATTGATATCTGCTCCGGAGATTTTATCCGGCCTCGCGACGTAATCCTCCAGATCGACGTCTTCGGAGAGGTTCATCTTGGCCGTGATTGTGGAGAAGACGAGTCGCTTTTGCCTTCGGTCGGGCAGCGGGAATTCGATTTTCCTGTCCAGACGTCCGGGACGAAGGAGAGCGGGATCTAGGGTGTCCGCTCTGTTCGTGGCCATGATTACCTTCACGTTTGTCGTCTGATCGAAACCGTCCATTTGATTCAGGAGCTCTAGCAGAATTCTCTGCACCTCTCGATCAGCTCCCGTTTGAGCATCGAATCGTTTTGTGGCGATGGCGTCAATCTCATCGATGAAGATGATCGCTGGGGAGTTCTCCTTTGCCAAACGGAATACGTCTCGCACCATTCGCGGCCCCTCTCCCAAGTACTTCTGGACGAATTCGGAACCAACAACACGGATAAAGGCGGCGGTCGTGTGATGGGCTACGGCCTTGGCCAACATTGTTTTTCCACATCCGGGAGGACCATAGAGAAGAACTCCCCGAGGAGGATCGATTCCAATCTGTTTGTAGAGTTCAAAGTGAGTCAAAGGCAGCTCGACAGCCTCTCGAATCTCCTGCTTCTGCATGTCCATGCCTCCAATGTCCGAGTAGCCCACGTCCGGCTTCTCGTCCGCCTGCAGCATAGAAATGGAGCTGTCCGCTTCCGGGGGTAGAACGTCCACGAGAGCGTTGCTGTGCTTGTGGAGAGCGACACTCGCAGAGGGCTTCAACAACTCCCGGTCAATGGTTGAGAGGATCCGCACGTAGTAATTGGAACCCGTCGTCGATCCCACAATGCCCGTGTTCTGGTCCACAGCCTCCAAAAACTGACCAATCACCAGCGGAACCGACTGGATCCTCTTCACCTCCTCCTGGGCGTGCAAATACTCCTTCTTCAAGTTACGCTGCTCGTCCTTGATGTACTCCTCCTGCACCTCCAGAAACTCCAACATCTTTTGCAGTTTCTACAATAAAATAGAATGTTAGTTATTTAAACTTATATAATTATAATGCAGATTTTTCAGAGGCAAAAGGTAAAGAGAAATATTTGAAGTTATTGTAGTTTACGCTGTCGAGTGAAAAAGTTGTGGCCTGAGTGGAATGTAGGTGATAATGTAACAAGACTGAAAAAGTCCTATTATATACAAGTTTATACAATTTTGTGCAATTCTTATTAAAACATACCAAAAAGCAAATTTTCAAATTTTAAAAATTTGAAATCATGTCCTTATTATTTTTACTTTTTATATTTATTATTATAATAAATAAAAAAAATATATAATTTTTATTAGAAAACAATTTGTTATTATCAAGTAAAGTGTTAATGAATTGTAAGAGACAAAACGTGTTTTGATTAATACGTTCAGAGTTAGAGCTTTACCGCACTAGGGCGGCAAAGTACTCCTTTTCCGCATGCGAATTGTGATTACCTAACAGAATTGTACGAAAAGATTAAGTTTTGTATGTTTTTGAATGTAATTTATTAAAATATAAAAAAAAACTTTTATCTTAATGGGTATTGTATCACTTTCAATTAAACATTATTTTTTTATTTTAAATTATTATTTTCTCCAAAAGAGCTAGGGCGATATACGAGGAGGGGCGTATGGTTGTCCACCATACACCTGTGGATGCGTTATCGTGCACCGTTACAATGATCTTATTCATGTATTTATATATGAATAAGGGCTATAATCCTCGAACGGGTTCTGCGCCCAACCTACCATACCATACCATTTTCTCCAAAACAAAATAGAAAAAAAGTTTATGGTTTTCAAAGATACACTGCGTTTCATTCTTTTACGACAGGGGTCTTCGATTAAATTTTAGTTAATATCTCGGAGTGTTATATATATAGTTTCCAAATATGCCAACTTTTTATTATTTTAAATCAAATTATCATGTAATTATTGATTTTATTTTAAGATGAATGAATTTTACTTTATAAAGGAGTTTCCTAGTTTTGTATTTTATAGTATTTCATTTAAAAATAGAGTAAAATCAAGGCCAATATTCCATTTTAGTGTTGTTTTTTATAACATTGTCACTGCTTAATTTAAAAATATACAAATTGGAGAAGTTAAAGTTGTTGAATCATTTATTGGAAAAAAATATGCGTTCCTTTTAAATAAAGGATTTATTTTTAATCTTTTCATTTGTGAATAAGGGAAGCACAGGTAAGGAGATTCTACTATAATTTAGAAAAACAAAATTAGAATTAATAAAGAAAATAAATAGTCTTTCTTCAGTCTTGTTCTATTCTTTGAAATCAAATTTTGCTATTTAAAAAATTTCTCCAAAATTCAATATAGATTGAGTCTCAAACGAATGTGGGTTTTAATTGAGATTGTTTTTAATAAATCTTTCCTATTTGGTACAAGTAGGTAAATGAATTATAAAATTTATTAAGGTAATTTTATTAATCTCTGTAAACTCTTTGGAATCAAAACAAGAAACTCAAATATAGGTTATATTTAACAACTATCGATTTTCTCATATATTACCTTATATTTAGTGTAGAGATCTTCAGTATCTGACTCTTCGAGTGACTGTGCTCCATCTTTAAGAGGCTTTAAGTCGGAGGTTTCATCCTAAAATCGGAAAAGTTTATTAAAGCAGTGATGATTTGCAACTTTTTGAAAACATTAAATACGATTGTTTTCCATTTTTTTAGGTTTAAACTTTTACCTTATCCGGAATAACCACTTCCATTTCAGTCATTATTCACTACAAATGTATTTAAATTGAGTCTAATCAAAGAATTTTGGACAATTTTTTAAATTCACAACAAACAGCGAAGATTTGGTATAAATAAACTGGGTTTAAACATCAGTTATCCGAAAGCTGACTTTGACAATACACCGGCAACGTTGCTCAGTATCATCTGTGACCGTTATTCGCCAAAAAATAAAAACACCAGCGCCCTCATTCGACATTTATTGGAACAAGTTTTGTTTAGACTGTCAAAAGCACGTTTTTAATTTTTATAGAAGTTTTTAAATGGCGAAAATGCCCGTTTCAACGACTGCAGCGCCTAAAAAGATGAAGAAAAAGGAACTGAGGAATCTCCTGCTTGAGGAGAATGAATTTATCTCTAATTTACTAATGATGTGCGAAGTTCCAAATGTGGTTTTTGATGGTAAAACTTACTGTTTTGGTTTTTTTTATTTTTTTAATAATAAATACGTTTTAATTTATAGAAGCGGATAATGAAGTCATAAAAGACAAGCCTGGAGGAGTTATGAAAAAGTTTCCCATATTGAAACCACCTGCAAAACCCCAAGAAACTAGCGATAAAATTATGGAAGAAATTATGGCCAACAAAATGAAAAATAAGAAAAACAAACTCTCAGATCGTGGAATCAAGAAAAAGGAAAAGAAAAAACTACGCAAAGAAAAGAAGAACAAGGTTACGCTGGTCTCTGTAGCGAAATCATTCAAAAATGAAATAATAAAACAAGAAAAAATGGACGAAGATTCAAAGGCAGAAATTCAAAAGAAAATCAAACCTGTCTTTAACCAAGAAGGCAAAATGGTCTTCTCCAAGTTTGATTTCGCTGCTGGTCCAAACAACAAGGGAAAAAATAAAAATAGTAAGTTGTATTTTCTTTTCATTACACAGTTTTTAATCTTTTTATTTGAATTTTCCAGAGGGAGTGAGAAACGCGACAGAAGCTCTTAAAAAAATCAAGAAAACCGACCAGGAAATTAAAACGTTGATGGCCAGTGGCGATAAAGAAAAGGCTTTGGAATTAAAAAGCCAGAACCAATGGAAAAAAGCCTTTGACAAGATCGAAGGAAAAAAGGTAAATTTCTTTTTTATATTTAAAATTATTCTTCTCTTTGGTAATTTAGGTTTTGGAAATTGAAAAATTTTCATTTAATTGTTCTGTAAATTATTTGTTGGATATTTGAATTTGAATCAAAGTCAAACTTATTAGCATGACATTGGTCATTATTATTATTAGCACATTCTTGTGTTCTTTGTTCTGGATAGGTTTCATGTAATGTGTTCGCTTTTGATATTCCTATAGAAAATAGGAAATAAAGTGAATTGAAATGAACAAACTGGTGTTTCCGTTCTTAACAAAACAACAGTATACAATTTTATTGAAATAGGTTTACATTTTAGTAGCCAATCCTTCTTTTATAAAGTCCTTCATAATTACACGCTGTTTAGTTATACATTTTTCAATACCTACACACAATCACAAATCGAGTAAATATACAAAATTAGTACTTTGTGCTAATAGTCAAATTGAAATTAAGTACTTAGTAGTAATAGTCAATGACCTAAAATTATAATTTAAGATCTTTGTAGCTTTAAACTAAAATAAGTTCTATTTGCTTGTCTGCAAAATTAAGTTTTTAATCAATTTGAATTAAATGATCAAATGTAAATTTTTCTTAATTGTTGATTCTTGTTTTAAATGTGGTTTAAATGACTAGTGCTATCACGAAAATAGTTATACAGAGCTTCGTGCTCTATTTTCGTGATATATTGAAAGCCCTATTTTACTTCCCTTAATTGTATGTGTTTAGACCTTAATTTAGTACGGGGTTATCTTCTTATTCTTAACTTCATATTTAGCAAATAAATAGGCGAATTGTATAAAATTTTGTTAAAATAACTGGTTAGATAAACACATAATTAAATACTCGGATCTTTTATTCGTTTTCTCTAATTCTACTAGTGTTACTTTATAGTCCATTTTTAATTTGATTTATTTGAAAAAGAGTTTTCAATTTTAACTAATAATTTGTTAAGGGGATCTACAACTACATAAGTCAGAGTTATATTTTTTAAAAACCTCCGAGAAATAGCATACATTTCCGAGAAATTTTTCAAGACAAAAAGAACGTCATATCTCCTCGATAATTTGGTAAATTTCATCTTACATGTGTTATTTGTGAAGCACTGACAGAAACTTTAACTTAATTTCCAAGAAATCAAGTCTGAAGGGGTTTAATTACAAGATAATTGTAATAGATTCTTAGAGAAATAATACGGTCATGAAACGTTTCATGCAAAATTGCCGAAGTTTTGTCGCTTCTGTAACTCCCAATGTATTCTCTTCTACATAAATAGGCTTTTAATTTTTGCTTTTAACCAATAATTTTGGAAGTTCCAATTACGCACCGTTATTTTTCATGTATTTTCCAAGCTCAAGTGTTATACCAAAACCCTAACTAAAGAACTTTAAGATACATATGACGAATTAATAGCTTTAGATTAACATCTCTCTTTTATAGTTAATTCAAAAGTTGCTTTAATTTTGGGACACCCTTTATATAGTTCCTCTTCACATAAAAAGAAACTGAAAATATTGATTTGAATTTTTTTAAACAATGGATATCCATAATAATATTCGATTCAATGTCTAGAAATAGAAGTTCTATTAGCATATTTCATTTGGATTTATTATAATTGATCTGTTTATTGCAAAACAAGATTTTCTATTTTTGGAAATTATTTTAATGGCTTATGTTTTTATTCAATTTCCAGATTAAGGATAATCCCGAAATGCTGAAGAAATCCATTCACAAAAAGGAAATTCAAAAGAAAAAGTCGAAACATGAATGGAAGGAACGAGGCAAGAAGCTGGAACAAAAACAGGATATGAAGGCGAAGAAACGCCAGGAGAATATTAATAAAAAGATTGATATGAAAAAGAAGCACAAAATGCAGAAGTTGGGCAAACGAGGCAGGATAGTACCTGGTTTCTAAATTGTTAAAATATTAAAAGAATTTTTAATAAATATTATATAATTATCTTTGCAATTTTATTTATTTGATGAAGTTTTTCATTAATTTCTTAAAGTTATTCGAGGATTTTATAAAAAATTGTCATTCAATTTAACAAACATTTTATAATGAATATGTTTTTTAATCATGACACGAGTTTTTCCAACTAAATTTCTCCAATTTTTGGCACACTTTAGTAATAAAAAAACTCTAGTGCTTTAAACAATTCCTTAAAGCACTTGTGCTATAAAAATGGCTTTGATAGATGAACTTGAATGCTATAATATCAATTTTTCGCATTTTTGTTACATAAAATTTATATTATGACACTAAAACTTGTTCTGTCATTAGTTTCCTAGCACAAGGGCTTTGAAGGTGTCTTTAAAGCACTAATGCTTTTTCTTTATTATTAAAGTGTGATCTCCATAAAAGATATCTATCAAATTTATATGGAAGGACGTCAGTTTTTTGTGCATGGTTTAACTGAAGTAGTGGTTGATTTAACGGATGAATATTATTATATCAGACAACTCTATTAATGACGACTACAAGATATGTATAATACTTTCCCTATATCACCGAGCGTGTTTCGAATAAAATACATTTTAAATATTCATAAACATTGATTTTTTAAAAATTTTGTATTAATTTATTACAAAATGAATAAAATTTCGTATAAAACACGGTTGATAAGCATTATGAAACAAGCCGGCCTTCTTGAAACCATTAGCTACGATCGTGATTTAGTCACGGATCTTGGTACTCTGCCATTGCTGAAGACAGTCGGGGCGGACTTATTGCTGAACAAATTGAGGATTCCATCTTCGGCATTCTTAATGAACATCCACATCAATGGACTACCACTACCCACTGTTAACACCCCAAAATCCTTGGCGTAACATTTGACAGCAAGTTTACTATCGGCCCTCACGCCAAAAACAGCCATAGCCGCGTCCAGAATAGAACCAACGTTCTGAAATCCCTGGCTGGTAGTACCTGGGGTAAAGACAAAGATACGTTGCAGACAACGTACAAAGCAGTAGACAGGCCACTTCTAAATTATGCTGCTCTGATATGGCCCCCTCAACTTCACTCCACATATTGGGAAAAACTTCAGGCTGCGCAGAATACGGCCCTTCGTGTCATCACCGGCTGTCATCTCATTGCAAATCGTGATCATCTGCACCTTGAGACAGAGATCCTCCCGGTGAAGGAGCACAATTTGATGCTGTCCAACCAATTTCTTGCCGGTTGCTTCCGCCCTCAGCAGTCAAACCACTCACTAACCACAAAGGAGGATGCTCCCCGTCTCATCCGTAAAACCACCACCAGTCTGAAGAGTGAAGTTGATATTCATATTTCCCAAGGCAAATTAAATGAACCATACTCGGAGGTCATCAAAGGCATACATAGGGACACAGTTACTAGTACGATTGCAACTTTTAAGCCAAATATAGTGTTAGGCGGATACCCACCTCTTGTGACATCGGAGGAAAGGACTCTTCCTCGCACAACCAGAGCAAACCGGGCTCAGCTTCACTCGGGATGGTCTCGAATGTTAAACCACTACATGTCGCGTTTCCCCGATGCCTGTCCGGATTGTGGCAGTAGTCCTCATGACACCCCACATCTATTTAACTGCCCAGCGAAGCCTACCCTACTAACCCCAAAGGAGCTATGGACCAGACCGTTTGATTCGGCCCGTTTCCTTGGATTGGAGATGGGAACGGAACTCTCGTAGATGTTACAACAACAACATCGTGATTTACTTGTACAAATAACTATTATTTTACTAAAAGGCAAAAAATAAATTTATGAAAATCTAATAACTTTAAGCTTTACAAGTTTTCTTAGAATTATTCCCATTTACTTTTATGAAATTCTTAGAAATTTCATGCTTGAAAGGTCAATTTGTAGGACTGTACTTGACCCCTTCTACTAAATACTTTGATATTCCAAGAAATCAAAAATTAGTTTAGTAGAGTGATGTAGGAAAAGTTGAAGACTTGTTAAGTAACTGTTTTAGGCAACATTAAAAACTTACTTGAAGAACTAATGAAAATTCAAGGGCAAGAAGATTGTGTTTTGGCATAACTGATTTTGGTATTTTAACAATGTTTTCATAATAATTATACAAATAATTTAATACAATAATTACTATTATGATAAATATGCATTGTGTTTGGGTTTATTCTCAAAGATTTTAATGATTGGTTCTAGAAATTCAATGTAGGTTAAGACAATAAAACAACTATTAAAATATTACCCAAACTATTTCCTAAATTGAAATATCTAAATCCTCTCCTATGGATAATATTAAAATAATTGACACTCGAGTTCAAGTGGTTGAAAATATACATATTTCAACCCCTGCCCTGACTTTGTTTTCAATTGGTGAAAGTTGTTCAATCAAATGAAATTACCAAACTGATTTGAACATTCCATTCTCCCTTTTCATCAAAGATCTATAAACATTTTTGGGTCAAGTCCCAAGAATAGTATCTCTACAATCTGCTGGTCGTGCAGAAAGATAAAAGGGAAACAGAGAAAGGAACCTAATTTACATATTGGAGTAGAAACGAAAAACTTTTGAAAGGTGATCCCATGTCTATTTTTGGAAGAATTAAGAAAATTAGTATATCCTTCTCGGAACTGATAACAATCCTTTGAATCAAGTTGTATCGGGGTGTCCTTGAGACAATGTAAAAATGCCGAACCGCAATTGAATTTAAATTTTCTAGTACAAAGGTCAAAGGTTTCATTTTCCACGCCGTTCCCTTTGATAGGTCAAGTTTTCGCAAACACCTATTAAGTAATTATGAATTACGGGTGTACTTGGCTTGGAGATGGCTTGGGTGTACGACGGTGCTAATAGGAGAGCACGGAGAATGTGATGAGATGAGAGGAATTCGCCAAAAAGTTTTAAGTACTCTGCGTGTTAATCCAGAGTTTGATGGCTCAATCAGATTGAATTAAAGGAAGATGTTGTTGCCTTTCCTTTCCTTACACTTTGAAGAGGACATGGAGAGAGACATGAGCACGACGATGATGACATTAAAGTCACATAAAACTTGGAGTTGAGTAAAGTGAAATTGTTGTTGCAGAAGAAACGAAAAAGTTTCATCTACTTTTCCGCGCCTCGGAGCGAAAAACAGACACAGAATTTCCAACCTCTTCTTTTATTTATCTATAATAAATATATGGTTGTCATTTTTCTAATAAACATGTATCAGAGGCTTTTAGTACAATCCATCTATAAAGCACAGCAATTATCAATTCACAAAAAGAACAATACTTTAAAATAATCATATTATTTATTGAATATTATGTTAATAACAATTAAAGAAAACTATTTTTAAAAATAAATTTAAAAAAAAACATATCAACCTTATTATTGAGTAATCTGTTGATACTGAAATACGAAAATATTGTACATATTAATAATAAAATTTGAGCTACAAGGCCAAGGGTATAAAACCATAGTCAAAGTCATCATCATTTTAAATGAGGATCGAGAATAAAAAAATAAGACATGTTTTCTGAATTATAAAGCAATATACTTTAAAAAATTAATTCTTAAAATATTTGACATAATCTAGATCATAAATACTTTTTCTTGGGTAAGTGAAATTCATTTTAAATATAGATTTTGGGTTAATTTTAATCGAAAACTATTATTTAGTCTCAAATAAATAAATAAAAACCTAATTTTTCGAAAGAAATTCTTTAAATAATTCATATTTTATGTAAATTTCTGCCAAAAGTATTTAATTTTAAACTTATCCTTTATATTCTTAAACATAAAGAATTATTTAATTCAATAGTTCTTTAAATAATATTTTTTGCAATCTTTCAGATGGGAAATTACAAAATAAAGATTGTATAAACATTAATTTTTTGGCATATAGCTAATTTATGTTTGTAATTGGTGTTGAGGAAATAAATATTCATTTATATATCCAACAAGTTAGGAGCTTCGTATAATTTAGAAGTTATCTGTAAATACAAGATGTTCCGAATTAAATGTAAAAATATAGAATGAAATATGTCATTTATTCGGTAAATATGTTATATGAACCAGGTCAGAGAAAATATATATATTTCTGAGAATAAAAGCCACGAAAGAGAAAACGTAACGTAAATTTTATATAAAGGAAATTATAATTGTATGTAAAATTTAATATTTCCCTTTGATACGAAAGTAATAAAAAATACAATAAAAGTTAGAAATATTTAAATTAAATTCATTGAATAGAAATGTATCTAATGCGAGTATTTTAAATAGATTTATCTCTTTGTATAGAGATTAGGGAAATATTTGAAATAAGTTAAAGATCCTTTAACTTCAAATGTATAAGGATATCCAGAAAATGAAACTAAATGAAAAAATCAGATTTTCTCATTACCGAAAAATCATTGTTCATTACTTGCAAATAAAATAATACATCAATAAGTTTTGGCAACCAATCAACTGATCAAATAATTCCGCTCTCTATTTTTCCGAGGGGCTCATTTATATGTGTCATTTTTATCTGGTTGAGATAGCGTCCCGTCATATAGACGGATGATGACAAACAGGAATGTCTTTTGCAGAGTCAATTATACATTCCACACGTTCTCCATCTCTCTTTCTCAATCCCTCCACCTCCGCAAGGCTTGCTGCTTTTGGCACGAGTAGCAGCACAAAGATTCGGAGAATGGCTCTGGTGTATAGTGTAAAGAAGGCGATGACGAGGACGACGACTACTGGGATGAAGACGACATGGACATTTTTCTTTCTGTTTGATTTTCCATCATACTTGAAATTGACGAGAGCGAAAAATTCTTCTTTCCAGGAACGACGATGATACGACAGCAGAAAATTACCCCCAAAGTAATCAATTTGTTGTTGTTCTGATGCTTCTGCTGCTGCCCTCATTTGTTGTCATCAGGCGGCTGCTTTGGATGAGATTTTTTCGAAGACGAACTGAAGCCAATACCAGGCAATTGTTGGAATGCGACGACATGATAACAAAACAGGAAATGAAGCAATAGGACAATAATTTAATTATTTGCGTCCAGATATTTGGATCAATATTAATTTTACGGTGTCAATTCCACTTTCCTGAGATTCTCTTTTTCTCTTCCTACCAAAATCTGGCCCCCTTTCCACCACCATCCATGACAAAGTGGAGAAATGTGGAGGAAAGAGTGGGCGAAAGGGAGAACGACGAAATATCCGCATTTAATCAATCTCAATTCAGATCAATTAAGACGCCTTTATTAGATTTGGCCGGCGCTCTAAGGACGAAGGATTAGGGCTGCGACATTTTGAATAGGCCCAATTCCAGGGGATTTCTTCGCATCCTCCTCCTTATAATTAATTTCGTGTAAATTATACCCCGAATCCAATCAATTCGCACATTCCACATCGCAAAATCTAATCAGACCAATCAATTCCAATGAAAAAGTCATCAACATTAATTAATTGCCACCAGGTGTGTATCATAATAACTTGCTTTTGTTTTGCTGTCGTCTTGTTTCTCTTTTCCGAATAACTTCGTAACGAATATGGACAAAATTATTTTTGGCTGTCACCAACACAAAACTCCCCAACGCTCCCAAGAAGAATTTCGATCAAAAAGAGATAATAATTTTATTTTTGTTATTATGGGGGCGAGAGCGACAAGGAATTTCCCATATTTGCAATCTTAATTACTTGATTTCATGTATCGTGTTTATCCTTAATTTTAAGATAAACAAAAATAATTAATTAATGTTCGTAAAATTCAATAGAATGACTCGTTATTTAATAACTCGGTATTTTGACTGAAGGTATAGAAATATAATAAATTTGTTTTCGTTTTTGCTCCATTGTAATGCCTTAATATTGAATAAAAGCAATATGGTATAAATATCTAAAAATATATGTTTGATTGGATAATTTTGCCTTTTAATAAATTATTAATATAACCTATCAATTAATTTAAAAGTTTAAATTATGGTGTTGTGTATTTGAGTAAATTTCAAATATTAAATAAACAAATACAATCAATTGGTATTCATCAAATTTACTATGCATAATATATAGATTATTTTCAAATAGAGCATCATAAAAGCATCTTATATATGTTCTGTTTTTAATCAAGTATAATCATTATTTTTTTCAAAACTATGTATAAACTTAAACTAGGTGAAAATTTAGTTGACTTGGAAAGCGTTCAATATTCATTTCAAAATCCAATAATAAATAATCGGATATTTATACTGGTATTTGGAAACCAAAGAGGGTTAAAGTCATGGCCGACCTGGTAGTACATATTTTCTATTTCGGTAGAAAAGGCGAATAGTTATTAATAAAAGAAATTTATTTAGTTTTTTGTGTATGAGCATATTACAAGTGTAAGTGCACAAAAATCTAGAGTATCCTTAATCAAATATCCAAAGTAATCAACCATTTGATGGCATCGTCATAGAGAGTTCCTATGCTTTGAAATTCTTCTGTATTTCTCAATTTAGGGCATTTTGACTATATGTGTTACATTGTTTGTTGAATCGTTCCACACTGGCAGGATGGATCATTGTTAAAATTCCATTTACTCATGAAAAGCTATTTCCGTGGTCAGTACAAAAATGATTTAAACTAGACCAGGCGTTACGGGTTAGTTGAAGCTCTAATTTGATATCTTTCATCATCTGCCGCTTACAGCTCTGTGTGAGCCAACGCGTCCTCAGCTATTGGTCCCAAGATTTGCCTATCTAAGGTTATACGGTAGTTTCTGATGACCATTCAATGATGTCTTCCTCCACCATCTTCTTTTAGCCTCCCTCTTCTTCTTCGGGATTCTGGCCTGGCATTGAAAACTCTTTTAACCGTCAAATCGTCAGGCATACGGATAACATGGCCCAGACACTTTATACGTTGGGTTTTGATGAAACGTCTTACGTTCCGCCTGTTGATGAGCTCTTCCAGCTCATGATTGTATTTACCTCAGTACTCATTGGCTCCCAGACGCACTGAACCAAAGATTCTTTTTAGGATTATTCTTTTAAAAATCTCGATTTGGTTCAGCTCTTTTGTTTTCATTTTCCAGACCTCACATCCGTAAATCAGAACGGGTCTGATTAGAGTTTTATAAAGTCTAAACTTTGTTTTTCGTGATATTAGTCTGGATTTGAAAACTTTCACATACATATAGAATGCTCGGTTTGCAGCCTGGAGTCATATTTGAAATCTTTACCAAATTAAAAAAATGAAGATTGAAGCTCTTTAATATCCCATTCTGCAATACAAACAGGTTTACCAAAGTTCGTCTTCAAATAGCTAATTTGCTAGTAAGGTCGTCTCGATTAAGGACTGCGACGTGTCGGAATCAGTAAGTCGTCGTGGATTGGAATGGTTTAGTCCTCTTTGTACTTAGTTCATTGTCGTAAGAGGACTCTCTCCTCCGTAGATCAGGTGGTAGAATGTTGCAAAGAGAAGACAAAATGAAATAAATAAAAATAAATATCCGACTTTGTTATCGAATTTTCAAAATAGCCTTAATTTGAATAAGATAAATAATAGAGAATTTTACGATATTTTCTTTAAATAATTTTTTTATTTGAATATGCTTAAACGTCTGTGTAAGTAATTGAAGGAAAATTGAGTATACTTGTAATTGAACAATTGAATAATAGAAATAAAAAATATGTTGAACGATTAAAAAGTTATTTAAATAAAGCACTTTTAAATTTCATAATATTTTAAATTAAAACTGTTCTATTAAATAGTTTTGTATTAACAATTGAAATTACACGTTTTTTGTTTATTTAATAATTGCTTTTTAATTAGATTCAAAAGAAACACATACCAACCATATTTGATAAACTCGTTATATGAATTCCAAGTAGTATTTACAGTATTTTTTATTTTTGTAATGTTAATATTTATACATAAAACCAAGGATTTGCAGGGACTTTTTAATGAATAAATCCGGATGCCATGGCAAATAAAAAGGCTGTGTCTGAAGCTGGGGTTTGGGGGGTGAGGGTATGGAAGGAAGCCCTACAGAATCTTCTGAGCAAAACAAGCAACTGCTGGATCGAATTGCGTAGATTTAAATGTATTTCTAACACCTCTCGCTCTATTTCGGCGAATTTTCGCAAGTGCGACGGAATCACGCTTTTTCAAACACCGCCATCCATTAAACACTTTGAAACTCAAATAGCCGCCAGCCGAATTGTGTTTTATTTTGTACTTGAAAACCGCCACCATCACCATCCCCATCCGGATCGCGCGCGTCCCTGTCGTCCTTTCCAATGGCTGCTAAGGGGCCAAGGGGGGGGGAGGGGAGGAAATTGTACAAAAACACGTGGCTTTTTGAATATACTGAATTGAATTATGTTTCTCTGTGACCTAATTGAAAAATTTAATATTTGTGGCTTGGGGGGATGAGGAACCATTTCATTATAGGGACATGTTCCCAGAAGAGTGGGAGAAAAAGAGAGAGAGGGCTGTCAAAGGGAGCTCGAACCCAATTGCCAAATTCAGCCAGCAAACGTCTCTGAACAAAACCCGAAAATCAATTAAAATATATGGATTCCGACATTTGATGGAAATTATTTTCGATTGAAATTCGGTTTTTCTTCCTCCTAATCTCGACCGCAATTTCTTTACATTGCCAAATTGATTTGGAATAATAATCAACGCACACACACCCAAAACAGACGAAAACAAGAAACCATCCGAAATATCTTGCATTATTCGGGAGATATGCTGCGCTATTCAGAAATTTGATTAAATCTGTGTCCAAAATGGGAAATGACACGAACAAGTCAAAGAAACAAATTCGCATTTAATTGAAGAAATTCCAAATACCAAAGGAATCTAGACTCTCGGGTGAAGCTCCCTGCTCCTAGTGAACCCAACAACATTGCAATGTCATGTCAGTTTAATTTTTCGAGCGCTCACACAGGAAAATTTAATTTATTGTCGACATATTTAATTTTCAATAAAGTACATGTGCATTCCAAATATTATTAAAATGTTGCACATTCTACAAAAGTATTTCCACATTAAGACATTGTGATTCTGCATGGCTCTCGGCGGAATAAAAGCCATTCTTCCTGCGAACGATAAATACTGGAAAGTACCCAATAATGTCATAAGTTTAAGTCCTTTGCACACAATTTTAGTACCAAAGAAAATCATTAAAATGGAGTTATTATTTTGGTTTCGTGGCCTTCAAAATCACTTTTTAATTACACCAAAACATATACTTATAGACACTCATTTTATAGCAAAAATATGCAAATTACATGTCAAAGATATATAATAAATTTTCCCTAATGTTTTGGAAAAGATATTACGCCTACTGCAAAATATTAACCCCATCACGTCTGCCAAGGAAGTCGTGGGTGGATTTTATGTGCTCTTTTCAATTTTTCTTGATAAAATAAATGAGTTTTACAAGATTGAACAAACATTTAAATTTATAATTATAAACAATTAGTCTTCTTATGTTACATAAATATTTTGGAACACATTTATTTATTAACTTTTAATAGTTCTGAATAGGAAAAATATAAAACTTTTGTTTACAAATTCAATGTATGTATAAAACTCAAATACAAAACTTGTCAGAAAATTGTTTATTTTTTTTTTTATAATAGTATACCTTAATTACAGTTAAAAATATACAAATTTCCAAGAGATACAAGGAGATATTTTGGGTTGTCTTCTCTTCACCCTAGCCCTAGGAAAGTAGTTAGAGATACCAATATCAATACTTCAATTCTACCTACGCGGACGACTTAGACATCGCGCAAGTAGTATCCCCTACATCTGGGAAACCTTCGTAAAGATGGAGAGCGCAGCAGTAAATATGGGCATTATTGTAAATGAGGAAAAACCGAAAATAATGGCCTCATAGCCCCAGAAAGAAAAAGCTCCAAATGTTACTCAGTTTAATCATTAACGACAACTATGAAGTGGTTGATTCTTTTCAGTACCTTGGATCCATAATGAATAGTTTCAACACCGTTGCTGATGAAGTCCAAAGGAGAATTCTGACTACAAACAAGTGTTTTTAAGGGATGAAGAGCACTAAAGCTGCTCTATCTTAATCAGAACAAAAACAGTGCCGTGTAGGACGATAGTGAAAACAACATTGACTTACATCATCGAAACGTGGGCCACCGCCACAAAAGAGAAATAGGTTTTCGTCATATTTGAGAGGAAGCTGCTCCAGAGTATATACGGAGCCGTGAACGAATCAGATGTGTGTCGCAGAATGTACAACCATGATATGAACTTTACAAATACCCACATATCATCACAGAGTTTCGAGTACAAAGACTTAAATATGCCAGGCACATTAGTTCTAAATTCTAACCCAAATGGAAGGAGTAAACGTGGGAAGACACAAAAACGCTGAAAAGACTGTGTCGATAAGGACGCTAGAAGGTTCGAATTGGTCGGATAGGAGAGAGCACAAAACCACGACACGTGAAGAGCAAGTTTAGAGTAGGCTTAGGCCAGAACAGGGCTGTAACGTCAACAAAGAAGAATACTTAACCGCGAAATGCCCATGAGAAAACTTTCACGAAAAAGGATGGTTTTCAAAATTAGGAATCCGGTAATTTTAAATGTAAGATTTGTGGATTTTACGGCATATGTGATACAATTACATGTTCTTTAATTTGGAAATCAATAGCAGAAAAGTCTTGTCTGTGTGTATATAGTTTTTATTTTTTTAAATTAGGAAAAATCGTTACTAAAATATGATTGATTTCTGTGAATGGGTTTCAATTCCAGACTAATTACTTACCTTTCAGTTCCAAAGAGTGGGTGATTTGTCTGGTATTTGACAAACAATAAAGCAAAATGGTCACTTTGCGGAGGAGTGCCCACTGTGTGATGAATAGAGGAATCTTAAAGGAATAAATTGGGGATTATCCCAGCAGGAAGTATTAAATTGGCTTAATTATTGAGATTGGAAAAGGAACAAGAAAGGATGACTTTTCACTAAATGTTTTACCATTAAAATATGATCAAAAGCCGACAATTGCATTACGGATTTATTTAAAATTTTAAATTATTGAATAAAGAATTTATATCAATATTTACAGAACATGTCATGTTATATTCTATATCAATTTCAAGACATATGTGAGTTATTGGAAATAACGTAATTCAGAATTGAAAATTATTTGTGATTTCCCAATGGATTTTTGCCAACCCATGTTTTATGATCTAGAAAGTATGTGTGAAATTTGTTTTATTATTACATTGCTGCTCACCACCAAGGTCGAGATAGAACCTTGGTGCTTTGTGCTTTTTTATTCGTAATATTGAATAAATATTTGTCAGATGAAAATATTGGAGACGTTCGGCACCCAGTTAAATCGATTACAATTGTCGACGGGTCTTTCAAATTGGAATTATTACATTATTTAATTGTCGTTGTTCGACGAAAAATATTGAATTGATATAACATGATTTCCTTTAATTAATTATCAAACCTCGCCGCTGTTCAATGCCTCGGTGGATACAAGTGTACATCTGTATTATTCATGCATGGAGCTGAGGGGATAAATTTGAGCTGGTAAACGAAATTGATGAGCAAATAATTAAATTTAAATTTGTTTACTGAGGCTGGGGAATTCCATGGGGCTGCTGTGGTATCTGGAATGCAACTCCCAGCTGAGTTGCGGAGTGAGTGGAGGAGCGAGCCTCGGCCACATAACAAAAGTTAATTGGACGATGTATCGATGCATTGAATTGAGAGAATTGAAAAGAGCTCTGAGTGATCCTGTGAGGGCATTATTCATCAGCAGCGGAGCCGGGCAATCAATGATGATAATAACAGTCAAAGGGTTTTAAGGCGCACATAATAGCCGAGAAAAATTCATGGAATTGTATTCTATTCTGCCTTCGTTACTGGATTCCGTCGACGACGATCCTGTCTTATGGGCATTCATAATTCAGGGCTGCTGTCGTCGATGACGACGGATGGGAGTGGAACTATAATATAAGAAGGTAGACAAACATACGATTGTCACGACTGAACGAGGGATGAATTTCAAAATCACAAATTAAATTAAGGATTTATTGAATATTCTGTGTTCTCTCTTAGTTATATGCGTTAGGGTTTCAAACCTTTCACTTCAGATTATCTTTTTACTTTTTGTTACATAATTATTAATTGAAACGATTTTTATTGTTATAATAAACTAGTAATTTGAATAATAGCCTTAGCAGTGAGTATCTCGTGATAAGGGCGGGGTATTGATTATAGAATAAAGATATATTTTATGGGTAATAGATATAACACTTTTAAAATGTTAATATTTATTTATTAATATAATTAATAAGAGTTTAATTATGGTTATTGATGGTGATTATATTTGTATAAAAACTAACAATAAATAGCTTTTTACAGGATCGTTTTATTAAATCAAGGAAAAGTGGTATTTCTTACAAATAAATGGGGCTATACAAAATTTTCCCCGATTCTGTTAATAAGGTTTTAGCGGATAAAGTCTAGAAACTCTAATGTAGATGGTCTGCTTTTTTACTAAATGGACAATTAGACATATAATTTATTTTTATAAAATAGCGGCTTCAAAATTCTATTGATTTGACAGCAATTTTGTTATTAAAATATTGCTAATACACGAACCTCAAGATGCTATCTTAAATATTTAAAATTTTATAGTATTTATTACTGTATCTTCCTCATATTCAATTATCCTATATCCTGATCAAGACCAAATGCTTCCCAATCCAATAATTCTTAAATTTTTTATTTGTATTATGAAATAAATCAATTTCCTTTCAATTTGTGTAGAAACAAGGGGAGTCCCAACATCATCCAACGAGTTTTGACTTTTCACAACAATTTGTTTTAGTGTATTACTAGTCAATTAATAGCACCGGTTGTAAACGGATCCAGTTAATCGATATGCTTCTCATTTAAAACTGAGATATATTTATGTGAAATATTTATTGCAATATTTTTATTTTAAAATTGTGTGCTGAATTCATTATTTTTGTTACAGACACCAATAATGTTATCTAAAAATTTTATATAATGAGAAAAAAATAAAAGATCTAATATTATCCAAGTCCCATAAACTTACTGTAAAGGCACAATTACTCGTATACAGGTAATGATTAACAATTTTGTAATTCCTTTAAAAAAATATGTTTGAAAGAAGCGTATCAACCCTATCCGCAATCCAATCTAAACTGGGACAAGTCTTTGGTTTTTAGAAAAACGCTTTTAAAAGGACGTGATGACGAAGGACGAGGAAGCCGTATTCATCACGTAGTGACTGTAAAAACCCTAAAATTGATTTCTGCGAATTGGGATGTAAATCGTCGCATATTTCCCACCATGAAGAGAGAGAAATAAATAATTAATTTGCGAGCCTATTGTCTTTCGATTGAAAGTCCCGGGGGGAAAAGGAGACGGATTTCTTTGACTCAATTATTCGGAAAAGGTTCTTCGGGCTCCGTCCTCTCCATTATTATTACTACATAGTATTATTATCATTTGGCTCTGGGGCATTAGACCGAAAATCAGTGCGCGCCAAATATTTAAGATTCGATGATGTGATGAAGATGATGAACTTTCAACTCGAGTCTTTCAGGACCATTAGCAGAGTGGGCCAAACAATGGAAAACAGCTCCACTAACAATAACAATGGAGTGGACGACGGGAAATGACGCGTAAAAATGATACTCCTGTCGTCGCCCAGTTTTGGTGAAATGTCATTTGCACATTCCTCGCATTTCTCGTCTCCGTCCCATTCTCATTGTGATTCTGTGTTCTCTCGTTCTGTGTGTGCTTTCCTATTAAGCATGTAGTCCAAGATACTTTTAAATACCTTTTATTTCCTTAGAACTCTGTTCAATTGAAAGAATGCAAAATATTGAAGAATTTATGGATAAGTTGTAACTTATTTTAAAAAGGATGTAAAAATATACAATTGAATTATACACTCGTAGTTTTGTATTATAGGTTTCATTAAAAGAAGCAATTTTTGTAAGGTAAATTTCATTTGATTTAATCTGACTTAAAAAACTAGGTGTCACACATTTACCATTTAGAACTTGGTAGCTTTCCAATCAGAATAGAAATTGTTTTGAACTATCTGCCTCTTACTATGTTACCTCAATAATTAAGATATATAATTATTTTTTTCCTTCGAATTATCGATTAATATTTGTTTAAATACATTTACAAAAGATAATATCAACTGTCGAACAATTAGTACCGTCACTACTATTTGTTCAACCACACTGAATCGACAAGATAAACCGGATCTTTATACGATACTAGTAATTTGCTGCTGTTCAATGGTTGGATAATGATGAAAGCTATGAAAGGGATGGTCTTCGTCGTAGTATGTGAGTTTTGTTTCGGCGGCAAAAACCTACCATTAAAAAGGCTCCATATAGAATTATTTTCAAGGCGCCAATCACAACAAATAATGATTCTCAGACATGATATTCAATTTTGAATTGTGAAAAATTTGCAAGTGAATAGATATGGCATTTAAAAAATTTTAGTTACGTAAAGCCAATGGGTCAAACCTAGACCGGTAATGGTTTTTGTTGTGTCGACGAGGCATATTTTAAATTTCAGAAGTATAATTCATTGTTTGAAATGTATAATATTTATTAAAAAATAATTAAAATTTATTTAGTCGATGATCACGGAAAAGTTTTGAAGGCCTATTTATTACGAGTATTAATATTTATTAATTTCTACTGTACATCTTATAGTGAAGATTAATTCTATATCATTAAAACAGTAAAATCCACAAATGTTATTTTTCAATATTTATTATTTGGAAATTTAAAAAAGTATTTCCCACAACATTCCGGTATGGAACTATTAGTTGTCTCAACCTCAACCAACGGTTGTTAGACTTTCCATGACTATTTATTTTCAGTGTATATAATTTTCAAGTACAATAAATATCATATTGTATTATAATATATATTAATGTTTAATGTCATATCTGCTCAGCCATTTATTTAAATTTTCAAATTTTGTTTACAATTGTTTTGAAAATTAATGAAGTTATTTTAATTTGATAGTTGTGCCAATTTATAATTAATTCTTATTAAGATATTATTTTAAATTTCGTTCTGAAAACGAGGAACAAATCCTCGGTACACAAACGAGTCCTGTCCATGTTGTCCTATCACCATGTAAAGTACGAACGAGCGATCATATTTCCAAACAGTAATTCACTTCTTTTTTGTCTGTTTTTTTCCTACTTCCTCTCTTTCCTTGAAGCAGAGAGCCAGATTAATGTAATCCGCAGCACTTGAAATTGATTGAAACCAAATTCCCTTGTCTCGAGCACTATCTCGGCGCGTCATATTTATGTAGATCTCAATCATAACGTATAGTTTCCTTCCTATCGACTACTGAACTGAACTGACTCTATCTCTCCTGTTCGTGATTGTGTATAAAGCTCTGCACATGACATTATTATATAGATTTTATTTCCTATTTTCTTGGAAAAAGATAATAACACGTTGTTTATACTGATTACAACACCTGCGCAGATAATTTTGCTAATTAGAAATCTTGGCTTAAAACAATCCAATACCGCATTTGCTGAACAGTGTTATGTCTTTCTATTAATTTTACTAATGCGTTCTGCTCCGTAAATTATATTGGGTGAAGTGTTTGAACGAAAACAACATAGACTGTTTCGAAGACTCTGGATACAACAATCCATTATTTAATGTCAAGATTGTAGAATATGTTCTGAATTTTTCAGCAGTATATGAAGAATTTAACCCATTTCATATTCGGGTATTTTTTTCAATTTTTATTTGTTGAATTTGTTCATACTATAACTCAAGTTGGAGCTGATCTTTAATGTTAATAAAACTTTAATATGACTATAAATTTTTGTAATGCAAGAAAATAAAATATTAATTACCTAAATTTAAATAATATTTAAAACGAATAAATGTTTATTTCGAATTTAACTTAATGGTTATGTATATTTTAAATTTCAGAAATATAATTCATTGTTTGAATTTTATATTTTTTATTGAAAAATAATTAGAATTTAATTTGTCATTGATTATGGAAAAGCTTTGAATAGAATTAGAATATTAATTATTTTTAAACGAAATAAATATTCATTAAATATTATTTCATAGTATAAATAATATTTTCTCCATCTTTTTTTGTTGTTTGAATTAAATTAAAACATATGTAATGAATAACTTTATTTTTTTTCTTTTTCATCCCAACAGGGGGACATAGGGCACTTTCAAAGCCTGTCTGTGTTTCGTTAATCATTGTTAATTGGAATGAGTGATCAGGTCATTGCCAATTGCCCAATAATATTTCACATTGAAAACTGGTTTTGTGTACTATTTTTCTATGAGATGGTGTGTACCATTCCAATATTCAATTAACTAGAATAACTTTATGGCTCCAGTGAAAATTTTGATTTTGTTTTCAGTATTGAATAAAGAAAGTCATAATCTAGGAACAAATTTGTCTCAATGTCCGACGCTATTTTGAGCGATAAACTGTTTTTTTTTATCCAGAACGTTATAAAGATTACATAGAGTCCGTTAGAGCGACAAATATTTTTATAATTAGTTTTTTATATTTAAATTGATTAAAATTAGTAAACATTTAAGAAATATTTTTTTGCTAAGTAGTGAATAAATACTACTTTTATTTTGAAATGGTTGTGCTTTTAAATTGAAATTATGATTTAAGACCTATAAAAATGAGCCATTTTTTAACCAGGAAACGAGTTTGAAATACGAGCCTTTAATCGAATTTTACACCTGAGAAGAAAATAATGTTTTCCCTTTTTTTTAAAAAAAATTCACGTCAAATTAATTGGAATTTTTTTACCTCTATTTGATCATTTTCGGTCTTGATTAAAAAGTTTCTTGCTCAAATTGGCTCCGAAATTTCGACTTTTAAACTAATTTATTCGTAGATTATGACTTTTTTTTACTAGTGGAAAGAAAATTCAGAATTTTCACTAGTGCCAAACAGTTATGCATTATGAAACTTAAACCGACGTCGAACCATTCGCTACGAAAGTACATTTTTTTGTGCAATTCCGTATCGAAAAGTAGACTTTTCTTAACGCAAATTGGTTCTGTAACGGTTTACTTTTCTGCACGGAGTGCTGAAATAATTCAAAATTTACACACAAATTGTCACCAATTTAATGAAATTACATATTGTTGTCATAATCAAATCTCTACACATTATTGTTGATTATTTTAAGTTGAAAATTTTGTTGTGAATTGTTGTTCCACAATTTGAAAAAACGTGGCGAACGTTTTTATTAATAATTATCGATTAACTGATATTTTTTTCAGAATTACACAAAATTTAATAAGTTCGATTCACTTGTATCGAAATATGCCAATTCCTTGTTATTTTGTTTTTATTAAAATATGTAGATTTGGTCTTAAATATGTAATAATTTTTATTTTTTTTATTAATATTTCTGCAATTTAAAACTGAAGCTAAATTTTGATAAAATCAAACAAATTTAATATTACTACGAATTTGGTGGTATGGTATATGATTACAAGTATTAATATCTTTATGAAATGCAAATACCAATATTCCAATTTGGAATTTTAATATTGGTTCGTTGACATTTAAATTTTTAAAATAAATTTCGGAATATTAATATAATGACTAAATTGTTCTGATTCTTTGACCTACAGTAAAAGTAGAATTAACTTTTTTATTTGATTCTCAGACATTTTTCTTATCATTTTGAAATTTAAATAATTTTTATGGCTCTTTTATACCACATCAATGATTGCTATTAATAATCTAAGGGGAATAGATTGTATAATACCGAAAGCTTTTTCAATGTCTGACGTAAAAGATCAATTTTTTTAATTTTAAACCAGAGGTATTTGATACCTAAACAAGTTTGTGAGTGATTAGTACCACTTAGATAATTGATAAATGTCGATTTTATTATGGAGTTAACATTCATATATTTTTAGAATGTATTCAGTCAGAACCAAAATAAAAACAAGAAGTTTAAGAAGTTATGGAAAATCCAATTTCATCCAGTCTTTTCCAATAACTTTTAATCCCTATATGATTTCAATATCAGATTGTACCACATGAAACTATACACATGAAGCCCAAATTTACAAACAGTGTAATTTTTTTTTCTCAATATTTTTAATTCAAACACCATTTTATGTTCCCTATTTCTGTTTATTAGCAGTAAGTTTTTCGAGTATGATAGAAGATCTATTGTATTCTGCGCTCCAGAATCCTACGAACTCCATAAGAGATAAAATCACACCCTTTACCCTAAACAGAAACTGGGACCTTTAAATAAGATTTATAATTTCAAAAATACTGTACTCTGTAGGTGTTGGATTAATCCAGTTTTGGAAAAATAAAAAATTTTAAACCCCTCAAAATACTTAGTGTTTGATTGTGAAAATTTTACATTCTTATTATTGATTAGTTTAAAAGTGGATTTAATATTTTTTGTGATAAGATGCCAGTAACATGTAGTAGTCTGGATTAGTGGAAGTAAAGACAATTGCAATGTAGCCTGGTATGTTTACTGTTTACTCTAAAGTATCGAGTATCTTGTTAAGGGTGATTATTGATACAAATTTGACCTCTAACGTATTTGACTCACTAAATTTGGGAGTAGTAATATTTTAATTTTTTTTTGTTCAAACAATTAAGTTAAAATAAAATTTTTGTATTATTTTAAATGATTTTTTAATGAATATTTCACATATTATTAGGCAACATATTTAATTACTGAAAGAATAAATAAAAAATTTCATTACAATACTGTGTTGACGGGTGATCGAAATAGACTCTTTCAAAGTGTAAAGATTCATGAGAGATAATCCAATATAAACTCTATATAAAAATTATCCTAATTTATTGTAATGGATTGAATTGCTTTTAGGCAGTAGATAATAACAACTCTAATATTATTAATCTCTTGTCCCATGAGATTATTTCCAATTTAATTAATAAATGTTGTGTTTTAAATAATTCAATTTATTTTTTAATATTGCTTACTAAAAAAGACAGTAAAAGTATATAAAAGTATATGTGGCTTTAAAACCGAAAGATTTTATTTATTTAAAACGGTCTTAATGAGGAAAAAAATTTAAAAATAAAATTCGATAAATAAAAAACCGTTGGCTTTTATTTTCGAATCTACTATGAAATGCGCATTATGATGCACTGAAAGTCAAAAACAGCTGTCAATGTAATGTTATTTGGTGGATAGGTCTTTTATTATTGACTGTGTGACGTCAACTGCCCTTAATGTAAACGGGTTTAGCGTTTCAAAAAGAAAAGTTTGCACAATAGACTTTTTTAGAGAATACATATTAGAAGAAACTTTAATAGTCAATATTGTGAAGATTAAAACGGTGAATATTTGAAGTTTTAGAAGAGAAATGATATCACCTAAGTACAACAACAACTAAGATCTGCTTAACCTTATTGTTTAAGGGCTAGTTGTTGAGTGTCAAAATTATTTGTAAACAAAAACCTTTCCAGTCAAATTCGAATTACTTTTTTTTGGTGAAAAGTTGAGTGTCCTTCTGAAAATACCAATTAAATTATCGTAAAAGTACGTAATTTCGCAACACCAGTTGTTAATAAAATAAAACGAGTGAACTTTAAAATTATTCTATGAGAAAATCCCCTAAAAATTGATCGAATTAAAAAAACCTGCTCAACTTTAGAGAACGGGTTTAACGATTTTTATTAATTAAATTGTGGCCAAATTAGTGTAATGTGATTAGTTATATTGTTATAAAGTTATGTTATGAATTTGGAGTGGAAAAGTGAAAATCAACAATTGTGCAACTGAATTCTAATTAGATTTTGTCGCGATTTCTTTTTTGTTTTATGTTTTACATGAATTACATGCTAATTTATCAGTTTCGTGCTTCAGAAATTTCATGCTTGCACATTCCTGTGCAATTGTTGCTAAAATTACTTCCTACCAGATTGTAAACAACTGGAATTTACATAATTTGGTTCTAGCTTTCAATGATTTTCCTTTTCGATTTGGCCGGATGTGTAAAGATGGAGAATTGAGTTTTATTAATACAACTGATTAAAATATCGTCGATTGGCTTAAATACGAATTCTACACCAGCTTTGAACAATGGAAATTAAACGTGTTTTGCTTATTGATTAGTTCCCAACTCTAATAATATAAATTACAAACGCCTCTGTACTGGAATTGAGTATTCTTGGAGACTTGGCCAAAGTTCGAAGAGTGAATGTTAATTGGATTGCAGGCTGTTCTTTCAAATAAATTTGGAGACTTCTAAATGCCAATTATATGTACAAAGGACCACCGATTCTTGGACGTCATCACCGTGGAATAGAATACGAAATTGGGCAGGTCAGTAATTGAGAAACTAAAAGTGTTTTCAATTTACGCACACTCGCGAAAACACGGTGACTGGAGAAAGAGAGCGAGAGCTTTCTCTTATCTTGGAATGCGTTTTATACATTCTTGCGATATATGGATTCCATTCATGAAGTAACAGTCCAAAGGAATGCTTTTGAAATCCATTTTTTAACAACCAGTAGTCATGTTACTTTTCATTTTACTTTACTCCAAATTATGGGAAGTATGTAACTTAAGTACTACACGACTTACATGAACTTTGAATGTCAATGAGTGTAGTATTATATTTCTTTAACCATAATTATTCATTTCCTTAAAATTATTCATGTTTTTGCAGTTCAAGGACAAGAAAACATTTGAATTCATTCAGGCAAATATAAAAATAGATTGTCTTAAAATGACATTTATTAAAATTTCCAATATCTGTTTAAATACAACGTTCCAAGAACTTAACATTTAAATATCTCTGATTAAAAAGATAATACAAATATTAAGTCAACCGGGAATTCAATATGTTGTTATTAACATTCAAAATTTTAAACATTTTGTGCTTTAATGTTAAAGTTATAGAATATCTTTAAAAATTCAGAAATATTCAAATAGCTCAATGTTTTTCTTGAAAATGTTTTGGCAGTTTGTTGACTTTATTATTAATTAATATTCAAAACTTCAGTAGAATGTGGTTCTGGTCATTGAAAACTAAATTTCACCAGTTTTAAAGAGGAGCCTTCCTTTAAGTAGTTCATTTGCATATGCTTTACTTCTCATAATTCAATGTTAAATATTAAAATTCGGTAATTTCTTAAGTGGCTTTTCGCAGATTCTATAAAGAGTCAATAAAAGTTAAAAATTGAATTAATTTTGTTTAAAAGTTTTACTTTAAATAATGATTTTAAGTTTTTGGGTTGAAATAAAAATAGAATTATATTTTATAATTAGATTTAACACAAAATTTTTCTTTGTTGTTGATGTAATGGATTGAAAATTATAAATTGTATAACTTGCAAGTTATTTTTAACATAATTTATTAATGGAAATTATTTAAGGTTCGTTTATTTGTATAGAAAGTAGTATCTATTTGACAATTTATAAATTTTACCCTTAACCAACTTTAGCCCGAGCGAAAAACTACAATTAATAACTTTCATTCCCAAAATAAATTAATCATGGTTCATTTCTTATAACAAATTGTTTTAGAAAAGTTTACTAATTTGTTAAGATACGAGTATGCTAACTATAAGACTAAATCTGAGTTAAAATATGACTGGTTTCTTTTACGACTAAACTAAGAAAAAGGAAAGAGAGAGGATATATGGCAAAAGTCAAGAACGATATATTCTCGCAAAATAGGAACAACGGATAATAATTATCACTTTTATCACCTATTGATCTGACTCGTGGCCGATGTGGGAACGCATCCGGCTGCCTCTTCGGAGTCAAGGGNATTTTGCGAATAAATAGCTAATAAAAGAAATAAATCTGAATAATTTTTTGTATAAAACTGGTTTGAAAAAAAAACACAATTAAAAACTCGTATCTTTTCATCTTTTATCTGTCTCGTGGCCGATGGGGGAACGCATCCGGCTGCCTCTTCGGAGTCAAGGGTTCGTTCCCTGGGCGGATAGGATTGACTGGGTCCTTTTTCAACTGGTCTAGGTGCTATTAATTGACTAATAATACTCTGAAAACAAACAGTCACCGAAATGTCGAAAACCCGTTGGTTGAGGTTGAGACCCCCCATGTTCCTTACAGGAATTGAAAGGGAAAATTAATCACCTATTGTAGAAAAGTATTACAAATGAAAATAAGTTTTTGTTAGATAAAAATTTAAATATCTGTAAAATATATCAAAAGCACTTAAAAATTTTGGTGTCATCTTTTTTTTAAAAATTGCTAGTAAGAAAACAATCATTTTTATCAACATCTTATTGTAGAAAAAATAAAAATACAAATTTAGGTTTTTTTTTTAAAATCGGAGATTGTGCATTAATTTTTTTAAAAATTGCATAAAGATTGGTATGAGACACGTTCGATATTAGGAATATTAAACACCATCTTTAAGGCAATCGATATGCTCGTGATTTTAAACCAACATTTCTTTAATAAAGCCTTTATTAATGTTGTAGTTGTATAAATAGTTATCAAGATAGTAAATAGTATCTTAAACAAAACGAAAGGGAATACTGGAAGATCCCTTAACTTATTATTGATCTTAATCAAAATTCAGGAGTGTAAAATTGTTTGTTCTAAGCTTTATTTTCCATTGCGAAGTCAAATAAATTGTATTATATAAATTATCAAATAAAATTTAAAACTATAGCTTATTATAATAATACAGCATTTTTTTATTATTATTTTAATTTTTTGGAAAGCACTGCTATTTTAGAAAATTCTAAGCATCTGAAGCACGCCTTCTTTAAAAGATACTCTATATCTGTTCTGTATAAAGGGTGGTTTATATACTCATAACTATATAACCAATCTTGGTTTGTTTAGATGCTTAATTACTTGAGTATTTCCAATAAAAAGTTTATGTCTGTATTTATGTAAGTAGAATCCGAAAAATTGGTTTTATCATCTTTATGTTCTTATGGGCGAGTATATAAACCAAATCCTGTTTGAATCGGTTCCATCACTTAATAAATTTGGTAATCTACATTGTTCATTACATTGGAATATTATCTCTCTCTCTTCATGGAAAAAGCTTGGAAGGAGAGAATTGAAAGAGAGTTGTGGTTTTTTGCTCTGAACATTTAGAAAATGAGTATATTTTCTCAGAGCTTTGCTCACAATCTCTGAAAGTTATTATGTTTCTTGTTTAAAGATTGTGCTAGGGCTTTAGATAATATGCCTTATCGGATTACAACAAAAGTTCAGTGCGTTTTGTATGGGATTGTTGTTGGAAACTGCTTGAAGTTTGAAAGCTTGGCGCAAACTTTGTCTGTCCATTCGTCAAGCGCTTTCAGTTCCACGCTACATTCGAAGTATCATCATTTTTCAGTCTCTCTACTGAAACACTTTTAAATACGAAACATTTTCAACGGCTTTTCCAACGAAAATAAATTGGAAAGATTTCTGTGGAGTCGGACATCCGTTCCAGTCTCTTTTGAACCTCTCTTAACCGCGGTCGCGAATAGATATCAGTTGGATTCCTTCCGTTTTAGACTAATTTTCCTATCCGTGTTTATGTATAAAGTGTGTAGTGTTGAGAGTTGTGTAGTTGAAGTGATTCGTTTCTAATAGTGTGCTGATTACACATCCTAAAATCATTCACTGTGCGTAATTCCTTTAGATTTAGGACTGATTAGATGGGTTCATTTCTCTTGTTTCTTCTGTCCTTTATATTTTCACAAATTGGCCAACTGTGAGGGAAAGGCATTGGTCCTGCTGCTGTTGGATTGTGGGTGCAAATATGTCGGAGGACGAACAGGCTTTTTCCTCCTTTTTTCTCCACTCTGTGTTTTTTTAATCCAATCCAATTTGAGAGTATCCGAAACCGAATTGGGACTATATAGATTTTATTATGTATGTCGTATAAAAGTTCAATTTCTGGTATTAGCTTCTTTGCTAAAAAACTAGAGGGAAAAAGTCTCTCGCATATATTCCATATGCAATATATCTCTTTATATGCTATCCCATAAAAAAGCAACAGAAAAAATTGGGCACAACTCTTGGTGTCGTCAAATTGTGTATGTGGACTCTGGGACTGGACTGGTGTTGCTCTTGTTTTTGGTGTAAGAGCGCGCGGCGCGAGAGCTCAGAAAAGTGGTTTAAGTGAAAGTTAATGTATGGCCTTTCTGGTGGTGGTTACGTATTGGTCAGTGGACGGTGTGATTTTATTAAGATTACTTTATCAAAATAAAAATAAAGCACAACCATAGCAATTATATGAATATATAAAAGTCCATTTATATACCATATAATTTCATGCAAATTATCACTTGCCACATGATGATTTCAATGTGCTCCCAATGATTATAATCAAGTGCCTTGCTAGTGAGTGACTCTGTGAATGGTAAAACAATTAATGGGAATTACAATATATAAAATAAGAAGAAGAAGACGAGAATAAATCAACACCATATAATAATATAAAATAATAGGCTTGAAAAAGCGAAACAAGAAAAATAATAAAGTGGTAAATCGGTTCAGAAATCTGAAAGTGAATAATAACGAATATAAAAATAAAAACAAGAAAAAATAGGTGTTGAAATTAAAAGTGTAAAATTAGCAAAGTGGTTAGCATTAAGCCAGTTTTTGGGATTATATTTCCATCAGATACTATTTAAATGTACAAGCTCTAATCGAGTGCCCGTATTTTATTTGAAGTACCTCGTTTAGACTGCTCTACTCCACCACACTCTGAACAGAAGACAAAGGTTTGAGACAAATATAAAGAGAATCTCGCACAACAAGACCAGAAAATAGAATAACGAAATCTGGTTGAGTGTAATTTGCTCACCTTAGCAACCATAAGTATAGTAAGCTTTGCAATTGAAAGCAAAGCAATCAGAAAAAAACAAAAGCCTAATACAGTGGAACACAAAAAGGCGGTGACAGAAATCAGTTTTATTGGTTTTTATTGATTGAATTAAAAAGTATAGTGATTTTGTGTGTGCTATTGTAAAAAAATTATTTTGAATATATCAGCATGTGCTACACATGGGTTGTGCTGAATGGTTATAACACCATCGCCAGATTGGTGTGGAGACGATGGTGTTGAATTGGGTTTTGAATGGAGGAAAAGGGGCTACTGGTAGTGCTGCTGCTGCTGGTGCTGACCAACCAAACCATATTTCAACATGTACAATACAAATCTAGTTGGAAAATATTCGGAATAATAACGATAAATTTATTGCATTGTTGTTGTTGTTGGTCGTAGTTTTGGCATATATAGTATATATCTATCAGTGCAATATATCATCGTACACATAAACGATTTATTGATTGATTTACAATATACTATAATAATATGGCTGCGGTGGATTGGATAACAATTTGAATATTGTGTGTGCTTTATGCCTAGTTGGCCCGATTTTATTTTCTCTATATATTGTTGGTTTACCGAATTTGCGAAAAATTCGTAGCTCGTTGAATTGAATAGAGAAACAACGCGCGACGACTCAGCTACATGCAATAAACCAATAATCGACCAGCAAAACTAGACTGGGTTAACGCAAATAATGTGCCAATACCTAAAGAGAGAGATGGAGAGAGAGACACTAAACAACTAGAAAAATGAATATTCGAATAAATGAACAACAACACAGGAAAAAAAGAATCGTTGAAAAAACAGCCCGCGTTAAAAGTTATAAGCATGTGCGAATTAGCTGCCATGTATTCGTGTAATCAGACTGACTGACTGCCTGCTCTGCCACAGGTGTGCGTTTGTTGCGTAATAATTAGATGAATTACAGTTGATTGCACTTCAAGGTGGGATCCCCTCTCCTCTGGCACCGAAAAAAGCCATAACAAAAATCAACATTAACCATTACAAGCGAAAAGTTTACCATTTCTATGGTTATTAAGCTTTTTTTTTGGTCGGTTCTTTACTTTGTACTGTGGGGTACTTTTCATCATTTGGCGGGGGATTTTTTTTTACGTTCAGCTGGTGTTTATTTACTGTGTTTTGACGACGACGACAACGGCGATGATGATTGTGAATGTGTCGAACTGAGACGAGCCAGAGCCCGTCACAGAAACCAATGCTGTTGCCGTCATAGGTCAAGGAGATCAGTCAATTTTCCAAGAGTGTGTTCATTTGTGCTGACTTTGTGTTCCAATGTACATAAAGGCTGTATATATATTGATGAATTTATTAAGAGACTTTCACTTGGCAATATTTGTGCGAATTGTGAGATAGAAGAGTGTCCCAATATTTATGTGCACCACTGTATATGGGTAATTTGTGATCTTTGCCAATGGTTATTGCGGTCTCATCAAATTCGCTACATTTATAGGGCGATTGGAGAATAGAGAAGGCGAGCAGCAGCACGCACACACAAAATTAAGGACAGAAACGCGACAAAAAGGCTAACAAAACCATGAACGATGGAGAAGAAGAAGATGGTCGTAATGAGGGCGCCCAAATTCTGCCCTGATATTTTCATTGATGAGGAGAGACTTTTTAACCAGTGATTTGGTCATTGGATACAGTTCAGCGATCCCTTTCCTATTTCTCCTCTCTAGTCGCTATATCTTCCTATTTTAGTCTTATTTATTGAAATGAGTTTTATTTAGGCGCATTTAATCGGTTTTTGGCAAAATGTCGAAATGGCTTTGGTGGACGACGTTGAGAGGAGACGAGGAAATGGCAAAGAAAAATTAATGTAGCGGAAGAGTAATGAACAGAGGAGAAAAAGAGAAGAAACCTCAAAAAATAATGTGCGCAGAGAATCAATTTTTAATTAAAAAAATTCGCCAATTATGTATTTTTATGAGTAGGAAAATGTCATTAAACGAAAGCACAATAGCTTGGAAATTGCTTCCCTTTTTCTGCTTTTATTTTTTATTTTATATATGTACACATAATTAGAGGGGTTACTAATTGAATTAAGCTGCGTTTCATCGATCTTGTTGGCAGATACCGCGCCGTAATTTAACTGCTAATTGATTTTTAATTAATATTCAAGAATGGCGGCAATAAATCCAAATGTGTCCAAAGACTTGGTAACTTTTTGAGGGTTTTTTTGTCTGGCCGGTTGTTGTTTTTGTTTTATTTGCTTTTAGAAAAAAAAGCATTAACACGCGTTCGCAAATTAAACGTAATGCCTTTTCAAAGCCGAAATGTTGCTTTCCTCCTCCCCAGTCCCAGTGCCTCTCCTTCGTCAACTTCAGAAAAGACAAACTCAATTGTGAAATGATGATGATGACGATGATGATAAGTAAGATAAAAAAAAGATGATTACTTAGAGGCTCACAGAGCAGAGGAGCGAAATGACATAACAAAAGTTGTTGGCGGGACTGGTAAAATGTCATTCACGTTACTGGTAAACATTTTCAAGCACCCAGTTTTCAAGAGGCCCGCCGCGCGCTTAACAATTCAGTGGAGCTCAATTTGTGAAAAATGGTAATTGGATTTATAGAATTGCCATACATATAATTGAATTTTGTGCATTAATATTTCACGTGAATTCAATTACAAAATTTAGCAAATTGTTCGCTATTTGTTGTCAAGTGACGCGCTTTGTGTTTGACAAGCAGCAGAGCGTCAGCAAACCATTCTGTCTGTGTTGTATGTATTTATTTTGGAAATGTTTCGTGCAAATGTCTCTTCTTCTATGTTTCTCTCTCTGGTTTGAATCATGTGTCAGATTTTTCCGTGCTGATAATTCTCCAAAATCTAATTCCTCCATATATAGTATGTATGTATTATCACATCATAACTTTTGACAGCTTAAATTTCTCTATACTCTGTACGAGTATTTCCAAAACTCAGCGGTGTGATTCGTGCCTTCACATACATTAGATTGATTTTCCAGATTGTAATTGCTATGTGCATGTATTTGCAATTTTAGGGGGAATGGGGGTGGAATTATTAATTCTAGATTGTGTGTGGTGATGGTGAATCCGTTTGATCATATTCGCATAATTTGAAACATCTGATAATGACATTAAACAATAAATTTAATTTTAAAACCATTATGCAATATTATTATTTGGTTGGGGATTAGTAGATTATTATTCGGGCCCAAATTTTGACTTAATAATTAAAACAATAATTCTGAAAGTCCAATTAACCTGCAATTACAATTTCAACGCCAAACCAATAATGATTATAATTCATTCATACCAGTTCCATTGTTTTCCTATATTTTGGGGTGGGTGTTTGTTTATTTTGATGGCGAATAAAATTAAATATTTATCTCATTTCTCCAATTTAATTCACAAATTAAATTCGCGCTTTATCCGATAATCTGGTGACGTGCCTACTCTTACTTTCCTATTGTATGAGATCATCATCCTTCTCTCAAGATATATATTTATCTTGCATAATGTGAGTTTTCGCTGTGCTGCTGCTTTTTTATTTTAATTCCGTCCAAATATTGACTTTAAAATCATTGCAGATTGTATGTAGGTCTTTCATCATAAGCGCCGGCTGTTATTCGCTTTGATTAAAGTCTGTTTTAAACATATTTGATTGATCAACAAATTAAAATGTTAGATAGTTTATCTTGTGAAAATAATGCTCGTTTTAGTTTCGTTTCTAAATTAGCCTTATGCAAATTAGATTTCTCTCAACATTCTATTAGTTTTTTTTGGTTCAAACTAACGTATTTAATAAGTTTTTTCAAACTATAATAGTGCATGGGTTGTATGATAAATAATAGGCTTACCATAGAACAACTGAATTTTTCCTAAAAGTAAATTATTTTTTTCAAGTTTGAGTGCTAAAACAGTTGTACTGGGTCATGTCTAGAGAATATAGAAGAACAGGAATTCGTAGTCTAATTTGATTTATGTGAAATTTTTTCTTCGCGAATTTGATTCATTTTATTCTGTTATGATCCACCCTGTACATTTAAATGATATTTTGTAAATAAAAATAATGACGAAATGAATTATAATAAATTAGTTGGATTGTGAATATTAAACTGAACGGTTGTTTTAGTTGGAGCTCTGTTTCTGGAATATTAACTTTTGGTTATAACAAAAGCATTTCGGAGATGACAATAGGATATCTAATTCTATATTTCTTATTCTCATTAGGTAATATCTTAACAACTCTGTAATGCGAATTCAAATTCGTCTTAAATTTCGGCATAGAAAAGTCGTGTTATCATATTAGTCAATACTAACTAATTATTGTCGATCAAATCTTGCGAATCCTCGTAAATTTTATTCATCTCCTTTTGGGGCGATTGGGCAATATTTTCCTGCTTAAGAAGACATTTGCGGGGTTTAGTCGACAATTTGACTGTTCATGTGTTATCAACAATCCCGAAATGATGAATAAAGCTATTTCTTTTGTGGTTAAACTGCGTCAAACATTGCTATGAAGTAGTCTCAGTGTTTGTTGCAAAATTGAGAAAACGCGGTACGCTTTGCGTGGACAGATGTGTCATTGGCAATATTCATCTAAGATACGACAATTTCAGTGCTTTAACATGTCTAGGATCTCAGCTATCTGGAGCATTTGAATCTAGGTTCTGCTAATACTAGGTCCTCCGTATTTCCACATTATCATCTGAGCCGCTTTCGGGTGCTAGTATGGCAAAGAGACGTGGAATCAAGATGAAGCTTGATAGACCAATTTTGATTTCGCTTAGTGATTTCCCTTCAAAAATCGAATATTGCGAACGATAATACCTTTCATCGTTTTACAAAACTCTGCCGAAATACTCACTTCCTTACTCGATTAAAACAAAACTACCAGTGCTAATTTTTAATCAGTGAAGGTCCTAGAACAATGTTGTAAGCAAATAAATATTCATTTTGTAAAGTACCATACCGACTAAAAGGCTTATTTTTTGTCATACAACCCACGTATATAATTTGACTTTTAAATGTATCTTTACAGTTTTGCTTCCAATTTCCAAAAGGCCACAAAAAGTGTCAGTATTTTGTCCAATTTCGCTTACATTGGTGCAATTCGATGATAAAAATGTCCGAAATGTTTTGCTTAATTGACAAATTTTTTGTGTATGCAAAAAATAACACATTTTCAATTAATATCAGGTACACAAGGCTAAATAAACAATATTTCACCAATAAAACGGTACAAATTGTCTCAATAAGCAAAATATTTGCAATTGTTAGAAATATTCAAAATGTTTCATATGAGAATTATTTGAAAAATTTAAATATTGATATACTCGTAGTTCCAATTTTGGACTGATTGAAAATACTAGAAATTCCTCCAATACCAATTATTAGAATTTAACAAATTAATGGAATTTTATTGGTAATCGTTTATCAGATTTTAATTAATTTAAATTGTGTTGGATAATTGGTAAAATCGGATAATTTAGTGTATTTTAAGTAGTCTTATGGGATTACAACTAACGATTATCCTGTGTAAATTTAAGCGCATTTAAGATTTTTCCCTGGTTTATAATACGGTATAAGAAGTCGTTCCAGGAAAGCCATTAATATCAGGACATTGTTTGCGGTGTAATTGAGACGTCCTTTGACACCATTGAGTCTTTTTTCATTATTTTTTTCACGAAACCAATAAGATGTAACTGAAGTCGACTTTCTTAAAGTCTTTTTATGTTTTTTGAGGAATTGAGACGAGGAAACATCTAACAAAAATAGACGGTATTTATTGTGTTTGATTTCCTCTAATATTTTCCGTTATTGTGTTTTTCTTGGAACTTTTGATTTCGGCGAATGTTTTGAACGAATTGACAATCGATTGTTTGGTAAACATGTAATTTTTTTCCGACGCAATTTTTTTAATTGGAAAGAGTTTTGCTGTTGAACGACAGTGTTATTGTATTGTCAAAGAAAATATGCCAGGAAAAAATAAATACAGGAAAGCCTTCCAAAACATACATTTCATAACGAAAGCGATTCTATTTTTTTCTTCTTTGTAAGTAGTTAATAAATTTGGTTTCCTCTCCTTCTATCTCTCTGGACAGATGAAGGGAAATTGTCTTGCTTATTGCTATGGCTAAAAATCTCCCATTAAATGACCACATTCTCTAATCTTATCTTGATTTTATGTGATTCCACAATCCTCTCAGCAATTTCAGAATTCTGTTCAGGATGAGGTTGAGAAGGAAATCCTCGAATGTGCGGTTATGTTGTCTTGGTTGGCAATTTTAAGTTTTCCAAAAGACCATAATTCCTGTGTAATATACTTTTATGTATGGATAGAAGTATGTTTTAAATGGAACATTTTGATAACGTCTCTTTCTGTCTCTTTCGTGGTAATTGTGAAAATATTGTGCTGAAATATTGGCATTATTTTTGCGTTTTTCGAGAGAAATCGATAATATTTATTTGACTTTGTTTTGGGGAAGTAGGAACGGGAATTTGAACAAGGATATGAATACATGTATAAAAATAACCAATTTTCCCCGGCCAAATGTATAAAATGATGATATTTGCTGATTACAAAATCCATTTGCTCTCTGTGCACAAGTTGCTCGCAATCGAACTCTGGGCGAAAAAGTGTTTTGCTGGTTGTTTGTCGCGCTGGTGCTGCTGCTACTCGTACTACTGCTTTTCGCAATTGGAATCAGAGGCAGAAAAGTACCGTTTCGCTGTTTTTGCTATTGTTTGGGGCATATAATAATATGGCTCCCAATTTCGGAAGTGAGAAAAAAAAGTGAATACTCCCTTAATTATGGCAATTACCGAAATCGATTTTGTGATGATGGCAATTATTGTTATTGTTACTATTATTGGCGAGTATTTTGGATGGGAAGGAAGGAAGGAAGGGGGGAGGGTAGGTAGTTCAGCCATTGTTAGAATGCCATTAAATAGTTGTCGACCTTGGGAATATTGGAACGTACTGACTATGGCTGGAGAGCTGGCTGGGTGGTGGACACAATGGAAGGTAACCGGAGGTCCATAAATATCACAGTGTGCCGACACTTGTGCCAGACCCACAAAAAATACACAAACTGACCTTAATTATGAGAGATGGCAATCTAAATGAAATAGAGTTAATTATTCCGACGGATGTTCTTGCTGAATGACAATTTAATTAACTGGTATTTTGTGCTTTAATTAAAGAGTTTGTGTGATAAGACTTTGGAATAGTTAGGGTGGAGAGAGAGGGAGAGATAAAGGGAGAGGAAAGCATATAAAATATTGGGATGCTGACCGCAATTAGATTTCCATAGGGCGGTCATGTTTTTGCGAAATTATAGAGGGCATAATTAAGATCCGCTATTATTAACTTTCATTTTGAATATTCATTATATATTAATTGAATTCTCCTGAGTTTTGTAAATTAATCTGCATTGTTTTAGTACATTGTTTTACGCAATTAGATAAATATTAAAAGGGAAACTTTTACATCATAATTTTAATAATTGAAATAGTGTAAAATTTGAATAAACTTTTAGAGCTACATGTGTTTTAAAAATTATTTAAATATTGAATAGATTTAATTTTCGTTTAGTCAGTTTATAACTTTTCATATAAATAATTATTTTATAATTGAAATTGATTTATGAGTTTTAGATTAATTGTACTTTAATTAACTCCTAAGAATTTTGCTGAATGGTTATCAAAACAAAAATAAAAGTTGATTTCAATTTACTACTTTTGTTAATAATTTGCTAGTATAAAAATAAAATTTCAAAAGATTTTTCACTGGAATACCCTTTCATTCGCCGATTTTCTCGATCACGTTTATTGGAAATCTTTAATGGTTCCAGAAAAGGAGTTTAATCAATTTAGTCAAAAGTTCTGTGTGTTTGTGTAAGTTAAACGCGATGCGGACAGTTTATGATAATTTATTTACGGCTAAGAACAGACTGCTTAACTATAATTTAATAAGCGCGCTCCATCGCGATGAAGACTGAAAATACTAGTAGAATAACATAGGCTTGAATAGGAACGAGGGAAGAATGCAGACGGAAAGTAGAAGCCGTAATTGCTGTTATTAAAGATGCGTTCGTCACAATATTTTAAATTGGGAAATTTTTTGTATTAATTGTTTTATAAATCACAATCACAAATTATTTGACAAGTGATTAATAATACAGAATTTTAAGTGAGTGTTAATTTAGTATATTATTTGTTAAATTAACCCGTCTCGTGGCCGATGTGGGAACGCATCCGGCTGCCTCTTCGGAGTCAAGGGTTCGATCCCTGGGCGGGTAGGATTGACTGGGTCCTTTTTCAACTGGTCTAGGTGCTATTAATTGACTAATAATACACTGAAAACAAATAGTCTCCGAAATGTCGCAAAACCCGTTGGTTGAGGTCAAATCAATTTTATTGACTTCATTATATTGTTAATTTTCCTTGAATGTGATAAATTTTATATTGTACATTTCAATAGTAAGCCAACGCTCTTTAAGGCTAAGCGATGTATTCATATTACTGGTGCATTATTGTTTATTTCCTCTGCCCAGATGAATGAATATTAAAGTTTTTGGTGAACAACTTTGGACCGAAATGAATTTATTTGTGTTTATGTTGAGTGAGAAAGTGGCCACAACAATTGACTAATTGTTAAACCAGGAACAATGTTTTCTGTTACCTCATAGACGAACTTGAGTTACTCAATGTTAAACGAAAATTTGGTAATTTCATTAGCTATGGAAATTGAATTATGTATATGAATTTGTGAAGAAAGAGGGAGCGAGATGGAGAGCAGTAAGAGAGAGTGCTCTGAATCAATTGACTCTTGCCGCTGCATCTTTTGTGTTTCTCGTCCAAGTCACATAATAAATTGATGAATTTATTCAAAGCCGAGTTTATTTCCGGAAACATATTTGCTAGAGTTTATAGTATAATAATTGTGCCGTAGAATTTATTGGACATTGGGAATAACGTCAATAAATTGTCCCATTTTATAGGATCGTATAAACCCTAGATACACTGCCAGGCAAAAGTATTGGGACACTTTCATGGTTTTGATTATTATCTTGTTCTTGAGATACTGTAACTTCACTGTAGTTTAGAAATAAAGTCATGCAAATTCAAATTATATTAAAATACCTATTGTCCATGTAGGATTCCAACAAAAGGATCATACAAAAAAACACTAATTATTTCAACATAACAATGAGCCCTGTAACGTATCAAGGTATATACTGTCCTAGTGTGTTGAGCTAAACGGTTCATTTATTTACAGTATAACTATATCGAAATCATTAGACCCCTAGGGTCATCTAGAGTATAGTTGAATCACTTACATGTATATAACGGAAGATAAGGCAGAACAACAGTTAAGCACTGAATGCACTATACGTATACATATGAGTAATAATTTAATTCTTTAAAATCAAAGGTGCCATCGAGATGGTCCTTTCCATCTAAACGACTGTTTCTACCTATTTTTTTTATGATAACAGTAGTAGATTGTATGTATACGTATATGCAATCGACCTTGAATTCTGTAGCACACGGGGGCAGTATAGGTCCGAGATATTATAAGAAAGGGTTATGGATTAAATTATAAATAGACAATCAGTATGGTCAAACAATATTTTATATAATGCTAGAGTCACTGTCTTAATTGAATATGATTTTAAATAAATTTAATCTTTCATAAATACCATTGACTAAATTTGTAACAGAAAATTATGTTGAACTAGAGATTTTTGTAATATCGGTTTTTTAAATTAACAAAGAAACCAAAATACTTAAAAGCAATATTTATGGTACAATTGTTTTATTACTCTTGACTAATTCTGACACCTATTAAATTATTCACCTCAAATTAAAGAACAAAATTGGCAATTTGTAAAGGCACTGAATATGAAATAGATATGGTCCAAAGCTTTTCCACCGTAGTGTAAAACATGGTTATTTCTGGTTATTTCAATTCACCTTATTCTATTTAGATAGTTAAATTTAATGCTCATGTGTGTATGTTATGTCCCAATAAAACATACATCCTAAGAAGACATCATTCTCTGTCCTGTCGTCGTCGTCTTCGCCTTGGACTGCAATTGGCGGCGCTGGCGGATTTTATTCCGCTATAATTTTGATTATGCAATTCGAATAATTGGTCAAGGGCCAAAACTATTGTATGCATCCATCCCCAGCCATTTCCATTTCATTTAATTTTTCGAAAATTTATGTGAAACTGGGAAGCGTAATAACATCAAACCGGAAGGATTTATTCAAAGTTTAACATCGCTTAAATTTAGTATCATTTTCGCATTATTTAAATTATATGACGAAAAATTAAATTATTTACGACTGTTAGTAAAAGAATTTTTCATTTATGCCAGGGGAAATTGTTTTTCTCGCACACTGTTTGTCTTGAGTCTTGGTGTCTTTTAGTGTTTTGCTAAATGAATGAGTCAATTGTTGAAATAAAATTAACAACCAATTTGCAGGTTGTTTCTAAGTGTATTTTGAATTTAATTTATTAAGTAATGATTGAACGTTTTTACGTCTTAAATGAAAGAGGATTATTATTTCCAAGAGAAATTATTAGGAATATATGAATTTAATTAGTAATAATTAAAAAATCACTCATCAACAGAATGATTAGAAAACTATACCATAAAAGAATTTCTGTGTAATATTTTGGAAAAATCGTTTATTAAAGCACTTTTTTTTCTCAATGAAATTAAAACTGGAGAAATAACAAATAATTTCAGCAATAAAATGCTGAATCATGGTACTGAAAAAAAATGTTGAGTGTTAATTATTATTGTATAATTTTTTTCGAAATATGAAATACTAAATAATTAATATAGAAATGGCATTAATTTGAGTGAATGGCAATTTCCTTGCATATGAGCAAACGCTGGAAAAAATATTATGAAAGAGGGAGGGAAGTCCTGTCATGGATTATAGTACTTCAACAAGAGTACGAGAAAAAAGTAGAGTAATAAATGAAGCGTTAGAAATTCATTGTAAAATTTCGTAGATTAAACGGGAGAAACGTAGAGCGTTTTGCGGACCGAGGAAATTATTCGGCGAGAGCGCAAAACATTTATAAAACTTGGTCGTCCAAGTATTATATTGTTTCGTGGGAACTTTAATCATTTGTCATTTTATTCCTTGTTTTATTATACTTGCCGAGGAGTTATTTATAGTTGTATAACAATTTTGATTGAATACAAATAATGTCAACGAAGTAATAAATTTGGGAAAGCGGAAAAGCAGCATCTAGCGCTCGCTCTATGTTAATATTGAAGCGCTTTTAAACTTGGCTCTATACAGTATTAAATATTTACCTTTTGTATTAAACGGATTAATGGCATCAATTTGGGAGCACAGTTGTGCTATTTTGTTGGACGATAAACTTTTATGTGGGTACATTTACTAAAAATCTACACGGGCATTAATATTGCATAAATCGATTTTTAAACTTCTTGTTGCGCTTTTCATTATAAGGAAGTCGTCTGCCGTTAAATAAAAGTTTTTCCAATTTTTTCTCCTCTTTTCGGTTTATGTTTTCTGCAACTGTATGTTGTTCTCACTTGAGCAGAGTTTCTCTATCTCGCCTCGTTGGACTTTGTGTGTTGTTGCGAAACTGTGCAAAAGTGCAATACATAATCGGTTGAACCGGAGAATGTCAAACTGCTGTGAAAGACTAAGACACGGTCACACAAGTCAATTAGAACAATGCACCGCGCATTAATCGAAAGTGTGAGAAATTTGTGTGCAAAAATGAAAGCTCCATTGTCTTGAAGAAAACCGAAAAGAGCGAACGAGTGCAAGCGATCTGACTCGAAAGAGAAATAACTTTCATTAATTTTAATATCGAAATGAAAATGGTGAATTAAAAAGTGAGTAAGAACTTTCATTCATCTGTTGCCATTAGAGGAAATGGCCATTGTGAGACTTCCATGAAATATATTTGTATTGGATTGTAATGGCTTTTTAAATGCTCGTGAATCAGTGCTTCATTTATGCTATTTTTTGTGGCCTGTCCTATTCAACCTCTTTTTTTTATCTCTCTGTTGCCTTCAATTCTGCAATATTTTCCTCGGGTTTTCCCCGAGAAATGGGAGAAAATGGAGTATACATGAGCTCTAGGGAAGAAGAATGATGGCAAAGTCGAAGCCATGATAATGTTGATGGTGGAGCGAGCGCGCTTCGGAAAACTATCGTGCAGGATTGCAGTGGAGAGAACCGTGATTTTGACAGCTTCATTGTCGTCCCATTGCACGTTGTTCCTCCAGCCAAACCAAAGAGTACCTATGTATCAGACAAAAGGAGCACATAATTGTTGCAGATAGGAGGGATAGAAAACCAGAGGAAGAGAAAAAGAGACATGTAGAACAAAAGTTAGGGATAAAAAGTTGAAATACCAGATTGCAGAATGTCAATTTTCCTTTAATTTGCGCAGCCCTAGTTTTAACAATTAGGGAATCTACTGTAATCAATTGTATTGAAAATGTCCATAGAAATATGTGAGGCACGAACGAAGCCAGGACGAGGCTTTAAAGTTTTTCCATGCCAAACTCAATTATTGTCGAATATTACCAACAAAATTTTGGTAATTTGTGCTAGTTTAAAGTCCAAAAAGTTGTCCTACAGAGTCTTCTTATGCTTCCTTCCCCCTCTCCATCTCTGTGTTCCTGGGTACATGGCTCAACCCAAATTGCATTCCCAGCTTTGTCGGTATAAACACAGGCAGACATACACACACACAGGGACTGCAGTTCCGGGCCAATAATATTCAAATTGGATAAAAGTGAAATAACAAATTTGAATACTGTTTATCTTTCAAAACTCTCCCGGAGTAATTTATGCAGGAAACCATGGAACGACTTGAGGGTTGACTCATTTTGCAGTGTATTACCATATTACCAGTATTAAGGTATTCTCTGACAAGCTCTCTCCGTCGAGATAACTTTGTCAATGGAACGTTTATTTGTAATTAGATTCATTACTCTATTTGTTTGATACTTAACCTAATATTATTTTCAAATATCATTACCCGCGAAAAAGTGGATATTATTTAAAGTTTGATAAGTACACGCAAATTTTGAGACTAGTCTTTGATCATAAACTAATACAATTGACATCAATAAAAACAATTTAATTTCAATTACTCGTATTATTAATTCAAATAAGAAAATATCAGATATTATGTTACGTTATTCATCTATTTCTCCACTTGAATATTTATAGGAATTTATATAAATTCAGTTGATCAAATTAAAATTTGAGATAACAAACTTGAGACTTGAAAATTATACAATTTCTATATAAAAGTTGTTCACATCAATGTTCAATCTCTAAACGTATCAAATGCTATTTAATATGAAAATTTATGCAATAAAATGAATCGAATATTTTCAATTGTTTTCGAAATTGTTGGAAATATTTCACAATTTACATTTCTTTCGTTTGTGTTAATAAAAATTAGTTTTATCTCTAAATTATTTAGATTTCTTCTTTTATATGTATTAAATATACATTTTTATTTGTTATTTAATTAAAATTAAATTAATTTTGTTATACTTTGTATTATAATTATTCTATTTTATATAATTGATCTAATTTATTAGCTTAAATTGCTTGTATTTCATTATAATCTGTATAATTTCTGAATCTGTCGGAAAAAGTTCGATAGCGCCAATTAAACTGACAAACGATATTGATTAATTTCAGTAAATTTCTGCTATTTTAATATTTGCAATCTCTCTCTCCTGAGACACACCAAATTAATTGTTATCAACAATCAAACACAGTAAATAAATTGCGATTGAATTCTGTTTGACCTAAATAATTTGACGGCAATTTATTGACCTGTCTTGTAAATAAAGTGAACCAAATTGAATTTAAAATTGATATTGGAATCGGTATTTCACTCGAGAGAAATTGTTTTCAACTTGTGAAGCATAATTTGAATTGAAGATCTGCTGCTTCAAATAGAAATGTCAGAATCAATTTATAATTATCCACAAAAACAAGACGCTGTTCCAAACCTTTTTTACGCGAAAGGACGAAAATATTGTTGAATTTCACTTCAAGGAAAAATCATTGAAGATTTAAACAGAAATTTGTCCATCAATTGAATGTCAAAGATCTTGAATTTCTTTTACGTATTGATAAAATTAAGATGATTAAATTTGATGTCTTCTTTTTTTAAAATCACGGCAAAATATAGACGTTTAAGAGACACCTCATAATTAAAATTAATCCAATTTATAATGTGTGGAAATAGGGAAAAACGTGATTGAAAAATGATAATTAAAAGTTAATGACATGTTTTCCGGAGATTGGCTCTCACATTAATTATTTACACCATTAAGTTTATAAGTTTTGACCCACTTCCTGTTAATTTTGTTTTGGTTATGGTTTTTGCCCGGATCGAGAGTTTTATATAACCTTTAATATTGTTACGGTTTTCCAATTACATTCAATTAAAATATTGAACTTCAATAAAAATACCGCTTGCGTCACACGCAACACTATTTCGCTGATGGCACACAAATTTTATGCATTTTTTGTTCTTTGTCTGCAATTAAAATACTGTTCACTATTTGTTAACTAAATACATTTTAAAATGTGGGAATTATTGTAATTTAAGGTGCTTTTAGTTATGAAGGTTAAAATTTTTAGACGGCATTTAATTGAAAATGTTAAATTTAAGTATTTAGACTTTTGAGATATTAATTGGGTTCTTTTGTTATTAAAGTTCAATTTTTTAGAGTTTTTATTTCTGTTTTATGAAAATTGATTTTTATTAATATTCCTGTTCAAATTTGGCTTTGAATCTATCAGAGCTTATTAATTGTTTTATGATGTGGTTAGTGTTAAGTCTTTTGAAATTCAATTTTTTTTATTAATCATAATCTTTAAGCTTTTAAATTTCAACATTTAAATGAGTTTCTTTAACATTGCCTAACCTTTAAACGGTTTTTTGTTCCTTTGTTTAATTTCAACCTCTTTTAAATGAAAATAAATTGGATTTTGTAATTCAACTTAAGCAGGAAAATTTCAAATGATCTCTAGCAAAAATAATTAATTTCTTCAATTATTGTTTTAATAAGTGAATCACGTTTGATGAATAGTTTATTTGACTTACCATATAGTGCCCTTTTATTTAGAATTTCGGGCCAGAGGAGATCTCTTTCTAAATCCAATCTGGTTAGGAGTGATGCTATGCTTTTGAAGAGTTAGAGACTGCACGTTGTGGAATTAATTAAATTTCATTATGTCAGAGTCTCGTTTTTAAGTACTGGGTTAAATTTCGTACATTGTTTGTTCGGGGAAAACTAGTTTAGAGTCTTGACCGTTCTATTTATAACCGAACTGACACTTGTTAACAATCCCATCTTTGTGCTGAGCACTTGATAGGAATTTCGGTTTCCGGTAGCCAGAATTTTCATCACTTTTACTATTTGTTCTCTCAGAATAATTTGACCATGGGGTAGTGGTGTTTTCTTTGGAAAGGAACCTCAAACCTCCTTTTGGACTTTGTTGGTACTTCTTTATGGTGAGGTTTTAAAGTTTCTCGTTATTTGCATAATTCTTTGGAATTGAATTTCCATCAGAAACCACTTACGTGTACTTCTTTGTTTAGAGGAGAAGGGAGTGTGGGCGGGAACAGTCCTTAAACCACTATAAGTACCATGAACACGATTACGTAATCAATGTTTTTAGTGTGGAGCAAAAGTAAACCTGTTAAAATAATATTAACATACATAATGATCTGTCTTTACTTCCCTTCATTTCCAAAAAGTGAGGCCCACCAACTTTTATGGGCAAGCAAAAGGGGAGGACGTTTAGGGGTGGAAAACAGACAGCAGGGGTATCGAATCCGAGCACTAGGTACACATTTATTAATATTTCAAAACAATGTAATATACTGTTTATAGGTAAATGGAATGGGATACTGTAATATTCAATTGAAGTGAAACGCTCTTGTCACGAGACAGACACAGAGGGCTTTTCTGAGGGAGATAGAGAACTAAATGCCATGAATTGTGGATGAATGTGCGTGTTGTTTGGCTATGGTCTATGGGTGATGACAGAGAGGACGATGTCGAAATCGGCACACAGCGAAAACGACATTAAAACACTTAAAACATTATTCTGTCAAATTTCCATTTCCATTCCATCAACTGATGACAATGAAACCCATTGGCGAGTGTCTAGTGTAGAAATTAGCTAGGTACTACATTTGTAATTGTGATTTCGAAATCATTGCGGTGTTATCTAATAATTTTAATCCGTAAATTAGGTTTAATGGGATTATGCTATTTTGTTACATAAATATTTATATAAATTTTCTCTTGATAATGAAATGATAATTGAATTAATCTGTTTAAATCAATGAACTTGATAAGCTTTCAATGTTGTGTTTGTTTTAATTAAGAATGTTAAATCGTTAATTTTTTAAGATTTGAAAGGGATTTTTAAGAAACATTTGCATCTGAATAAAATTATAATAAACTTTGAGTAAACTATTGAATTAAAGATTTTTAAAAACCGATGAATTTACATTATTTTGATATTGATTAATTTTTTCTTAGTTATTGAAAAAAATCAATTAAATTTAATGAAGTTAATCTGTTTTATATAGTGTTTGTCTTTAAATATTTTTTATGAAATTGATTTGTTTTAACTTTAGTTAAAAAAGAGTTTGAACATTTTTGCGTTTGAATAAAATTTACAAAATGAAAATAATTACAAAATTACTTAATAAATTACACTTTAGGTTATGCTATTAGCATCTTTACAGTATTTTAATTATTACATGAATAATTCAATATATTTTCTCTTTTTATTAAATAAATTTATTTTAATTAATGATAATTTTCAATGATCTTATACTCAAATATTTGTTCTCTTATGAATTTGAATAAAGTCACAGATAATTTTGTGAAAATTGTTATGTCACGAATTTAAATTCAATCGAAATGAAATCAATATAATAATAATTTAAAAAATGTGCGAGAAAAATGTCAATATATATTTTCCTTTTAAGCTACTAAGGCAAAAAAATTACAATTACAAAACTAATTTAGTGAATTTACTCAATTTGTGATTATTTGCGAGCATTAAAAATGTATAACTAAACAATGTGGAATTATTAAGGACTACTCGTATATAGAGGAAGTATTGGTTAGCATTGTATCTAAACTATTTATCATCAAGCAGAGTAACTTTTATGATTTATTTTCATTATCATTCTTTCCGAAGTCACTATTACAAAAATCTAAATTTTGAAAATATTCAAAATGAATAATAAAAAATACGCAATCCTGGCCTCTATATTTATTAGCTTTCCTGTTTATATAAACAGGAAGACCGGAAGAAATTTGACTTTTATTGTAATATAATGTGCTTCAAACTTTATCCATACTTTGGATAAATAAATGGATGTTAGTTTAAAGCGTTGACCTGCTCTATATCGCAAATATATAATGATTGTAGTTGAATATCATAAACAAGAATTGCCCTTGCCTTGGAATGATTTATGCGTATTTTTGCGGAGCGGGAAAAGTTTTCGGTGGGGTTAAGTTTTTCCGGGCTGAGGAACGATAGAAACTAACAAACTAGAGTTTGGTATAATCATCAACATCATCATTCTGTTCTCATTTTATATCTGTATCTATGTGTAGATGGAAGTAGATAAAGTGATAAAGTACGTACTATTTACTCTGAGACGACGACGGCGAGGAGGGAAGTAAGAGAGATGAAGAGCGAGAGCAGAGAATGAATATCTGTAGCGAAATATTAAAATGGAGTAGATGTGTGGAGGAAAAAATATATATTCATGACAATAAAATGTCTGCACAAAATGAGAATAATGTTTATTACTCAAGGAAGTAATGTGGTGAATTCCCTCACCAGACTTTTTTCATTGCCATTCCCAGCGACGATGACGTCCTTAGCGTCATATTCATATCATAATATTAAATCTAACAGCGCAAAAATTTTGCACCAACTAGGTACCTCATATTAACCTACATCCATATTTCGTATTATCAAACTACCGTTTTGTTCCGAAAATGTAGACAGCCATTTGTATAAATCGTATCGATATTACATTCTTCTTTATAATAAAAGTAAATGGTTTCCTGTTAATCATGACAAGGTTTTGTTGCTAAATTAGCTTGTTAAAAATAACCCCTTGACAATGAAACTCTGACACAGATTGTAATCGAACAAGACCTTTGTTCGGGGTACCTCTCTTATAATATAATAGAATTTGGCATAATAGAAAATTAGGTTATCAGATTATGCAAATAACAATACCTTGTATTGATTTCCTCCAATGACCGACCTTCGATTGACGAATAATTGTTCGACTTTTTATCGTTTGATTCATGCAATGATATTATTTATGGTAATGTTATCATATTAAAAATATCTATGTTTCTATTTAAAATGCATATTTAGCAAAAAATTCAAACTGCGAAGGAAAACATTAATATTCAATTAAATATATTGAAGAGGATGCAATTTTAACAATTCCTAGATTAATTTACTTTTCGATACCGTTATCTTTAAATTACTTTAAGACCTTAATAAGGAAGATTTTGCCACATGCAAATAAATTATACAGTATCATGAATATATAAATTAAATTATTTGTTGGAAAATTTATAAAATTTGCATAATTTATGATTGTTGTCCAAGAAAAGGCAATGTTTTTCTAGACAAAGATTTTGAAATGTTTGTTTTATTTTTGAAATTATAAATAGCAACGAAGCTTTGTTAATTTATTGGCTAATTTTTGCCTTGAAACTATTAACAGGCTAATATTTGAAAGTTGGTTCATTTTAAGGTGTCAATTGTTAGTGATTACGAATAACTGTAAAATAAAATAATATAGTTGTGCTAAATACTCGTAGAGAAGTGTCAACTAATATTTTTTTTTAAATCCCATATAAAAGTTTTTATTATTGACGATATAAAAAAAAGGTGTCACTTTTTTCATTAGATGAGATAAATTTGGTTTTACTTTTAATAATTTTCATTCAATTTAGGTTTGCAAAATTTGTACTGATTGTTTGCTCATTAAAAAAACTGACTACTTTTATAGATTAAATAATAATTTTTAATTGGTTAATTTACTTAATTTGCATAACTTATTGTTTAATGTCAAATTTTAACCTTTTACGAATAACTACCAAAATAAAAAATAATTCGTTTTTGAAGGTATTATATTCGTCTTCATCGTTATGAAAAATATAATAAGATATGATTTTTGTTATAAATTTTAATAATTATGAAATGGAAAAGCATTAAATTGATAAAGTTGGGTCTGAAAATAATTTGTTGGGTATTATTAAAGCAGCAGCGACGCAAGAAGGGCGTCTTGTCTGGTGACACTTACAAATGTGTCCATTTATGCAGAATATGATCCGGAGACGTTCTCAATTCCTCTTCTTATTTGTGTGTGGGGGATTTGCGAATAATAATAATAATGCTGCCAATATAAATAGTGGTTGTGAAATAGGGGTGGAAAAGGGCGAGAGGGGGCGACGACGATGATAACGACGGACCTAGGGGCGTCGGGTCGCACGAGAGGGTAGTAATGTCGTCGGAGGACAACAATAACGGCGCTATCCCTCTCCTGGCGACCGTCATTTTGCGCCTATTTTATGATGATGGACGAATTTATCGAGGAATTTATGTTGATATTAATAAAATACGTTTGACCTCAACTACGGTTTGGTTTCGGTCCTCATCTCGTCGCTTCTTTCCTCCAACTCTGCTCTCCTCTTTAGGCCATGTTGGATGGTAATGATAGAAAACGAGACATCATCTTGCCATTTGTTCAATCTCTGTATGTCCTCTCCGCCGCTGCTACTGCTGTGTATCCTCGGCAAATTGTGCCAAGTGAGTGTTCAAGTGTGTGGTAAAAAGCGAATATGAGCAGAAGAGCTGTGGGCTGGTAAAATGAGACATCAATGCATGACACGTTGCTATGGTTTAACGTTTGTTTAACAACTATTTATTTGTATCAATAGCATTCCTCATAAAGAGTCTATCATAAATATATTTATATATAGAAATGGTTTGGGCGAGAGATGGGTAAAGACCGATAAGGAAAACCAAGTTTGGAAAATGATGGGGAAATATTTTTGGGTAGCCAGAAGTGGAGGAAGGGAAGGGACACAGAGAGATATCGAATGTGTCAATTGTAATACAATATTGTCGCACGAAAGTTGACACTGTTTCCATAATTCTCTGACACTGGCGGTGCCATTGATGAGGGTGATGATTTGGGTGGTGGGCATTGACCGAAACCAGTTAATATTTTGTGTATGTGTGCGAATTGGAGCTGGCGTCTCCAATCAAAAGTTTCAACTCGAATCATGGCACCAGTCCAATAGACAGATGACATGATCGAAGCACAGAACAGAAACAGAGATACACAGAGAAAGAGTCATTCAATCAAAAGAGATTCGCCACAACGACGAGTCCCACAAGGTTTTATTGCAATAATAACTTTCAAATTAAATGAACCTATTGATTCGTTTGTGCAGATAAGAGGAGACAGAAAGATTGCTATTATAGCACCCCTAATCCGGGTGTTGTTTTATGGTTCATCGTATTTATATGGCAAACAATTTATTTAATTGTGTTTAATTTCGAATAAAAGTTGGTGCTCTTTCTCTTGCCTGAAAGAGGAGAGCACAGAGACACACAGGATAATCAAAAAATTAAATTGACATCATCGCTGTTAGTCGCTCTCGCCCTGAAGTTGTTAAAGGGGTTGCTCTGGGTGATGCGAAAAAAGCGGAAAGTAATACTTTCTTCCAGAGTGCCATTTCCGTTTTTGTCTTTTATTTATAAAGCTCGAAGATAATATAACGAAATTTGTTTCCCTTTTATTAGAGCAGAATATCAAATTTCGCATCAAATCAATTGATTTTGATTTAGTATGTCTCCGTGTTACAATTTTGATCATATTTTTTGCCCGATGTCATATTCAAGGGAAACCAATTCCGTTTAATCATTGAATCACGCTCGAAATTGAATTGGAAAATGTGGTGATGAAGTCGTGGTCGAAATGTTAAATTAATTTCAGCCACTTAGTCTCGCAATTGTTTGTCTCCCGGCCAAAGTCAAAGTTCTTAAATTATGCAAATTTGATTTCTTTCGAATGCGGTTGTGGTCTCATTTTTGTGTATGCCATTTTCGGCAGCAAAAAAAATGGGAAAAGAAGAAAAGAAAAATACTTTTCAAATCTGACAATGTTCATTTACTTTTCACAACTTCATAGAGATGGAGCGAGAAGAAAGACAATAACAGAACTCGGTCATTACAATTCCAAATTTATCAGGCGATTTATTTTATGGCAGAAAATATCCTGCAACATTTTATTTCAACAATAACTTATCATGACATGCATTCCGAATTGCAAGGCTTTGAGGAAGTGCACTCTACAAAATGAAAATAAAGAAAGTTCTGTGTGTTTTTTATTTTCGCCCAAGTCAATTTCAAATGTGCTACTGTAAAAGAGAGATGAGATGTGGATGCTGAAAATTTGGGCATTAATTTAATTGAGTTTCTGTTATTTATTCTTGGTTCATTTTCCGTTCTTTTTCGCACATCATAAAATCCCCTCTGTGCTATTGACTTTCAACCATTTAATGCCCGTTTAACTATGCCATTTATTATTTGCAAATCGGAAGATTTTTCTTGGCGGAATGAAAGAGAGATAGAGAGAGATGGCGAAAAAATAGGGAAACTTGATAGAGAAACATCTTTCGGAAATCCGTATTTTTCAGGATGAGATTTAAAATTTAAAAGAATTCCGATGATGAATCTCAATTTCGCAACTTTTACAAGCAAATATTGAATTTTTCCCCGTTTTCAAATGTTCACATCTGGACAAACAGTTGAGTCAAACATTGAGTCGAAGTCGAGTCTGAATAGCACCTGTTTTACCCGTTTTTTACCGGTTCAAAGTTTTTTTCTTCTAGTGTTCATAGTTCAAAGGTATAATAAAAACCTGAGCACTATGTTTTGTTCGTGTGCTCCCATTATCCTTTTTATGTCACATTAATTGCCTATATAAACTTGAAACGCAATTTTAGAGACATGCAATGACCAACTTTATTCTTTGGGTAAATTAGGTCTAAGATTTTTTTTATCATTTTTTAATTGTACTATTAACATACTTTTAGTAACTGGAAAAAACTGTAGAAGAAGAAATTAACATGAGTCATGATTGCAAAAGACCTAATGTTTTAATATTCATTTGTGTTATTAATTTAATTGAAATAATTATGTGATTATTAAATACTTACCTTATTCAAATTCGGTTTTTGTTTCCAAAATTCGCGAATGTGTTGAAAGAAATAATCAGATATTTCCGGCTTTTTGAAATGTCAATTGAAAAAGAGATACATATTAATTATGTTGCGATATGAGAGGTGCAAAAACGATATCCATGTGCCATTGTATTGTTGAGATGTCAAAAGATATTTAAGTATGAGATAAAAATTGGTTTTTGTTCCGTTCACATGAAAAATTAATATTTGGTTTGCCATTTAAAAGAGTCTCTCCACACACATTCGTGCTATAAATACCAGGGTTAAAATGGTTTCACATTATTCAAAACTGAAACAGAAAAAATTGCAACATTATTCCAATGTGAAATCAGGTTTGTGTTTTTATTGCCTTGGCTCCGTCGCTGATGACGACGATGATATCTTCACTGACCTATCCAAATTGATTCAATTAGTGAATGAAATCAGAAGGCTGGCCAGAAAGAAATTGAAAGTGATTCTCTGGAAATTGTTAAATTGAAATTCAGTTTAGAATTTTTGAACCAAGGCCTAATTCAATTTCTCCTTTGCTCCTCTCCTCGAGCTCAGGGTTGCGTTGCAAAAAATGGGGGAGAGAGCAAACCTCTAAAAACAGGGCAATTAATCAGTGCAATTTGTACAAGCTTACGGTCACTTTTGTCCTTAGCATACCACCCACTCGGGCCCCATTGTGCTGAATTCAATCAGGGCATTATTTTAAGCTGCCCTTTTATGGTTTTGTGGACTTTTTTCCTACTTTTTTGTTGCTGTTGTTGAATGGCCGCATATCACCAAATAGCCCCTGTGAAATCCTATTATCATACTTTCTTTACACACAAATGTTTGTGTATTTTTAATCTCGGTATACGGTTTTTATTCCTTTGAGCTTAAGTACTTATTTAGATTTTGATCCATTTAAGAGATATAGTAATTGTGGAGTGAAATTCCTTTTATTGTGCTATATCTAACATTAGCCGTTTTATTGTGTTTTACATTAAAGTGAATTAAAGTCTTGGACAAAAACGAAGAAGTTTTGCATAATGTTTTGATCACAATTTCTTTTAAAACTCATTAAAATGATTGAAATTCATGGGAATAGACGGTCGCCTCATTAAAAGTCTTTACAGATACAAAATGATAATTAATATAATTAAATTCTGAAAATTGGGAAAATATTTGTCCCATTTGGTGATTCAATTTCTGTTTAGGTAATACTCCCTGATCAGGGGTAATTATATCAAATTTCATTACAGACAGAGAGTTTCATAGTAAATCTACTCCAATTAGTTAAGGGGTTTCAGCATTGCAAATTCCAATTGAATTTGTTTTGTGTCTGTTTTCATTCTCAATACAATTTGATTAATTACAGTAATTACAAATTTGTGCTACTGGTTGCCTGTGTCTGTGTTGTCTGTTGGAGCTCCAGTGTCAAAATCGGCTTTGTTTGAGTAGTTTAACCTTTAATCGGCTTTAAATACTCAACATTTCGTAAATAGGAATTGGCGGAACACTAAAGAAAAATCGAGCTTCGAGTTACGGTGAAAGCCGTCGTCGTCTAGACATTTTAAGCTGACCGCAACGATTTGATAATAAAGCGTGTCTTTATTATTATTTTTTAAAGCGGAATGAATATAGTTATATAAGCTAATGGCTTGGGTCGCTCTAAAACTGCCTTTCCGTCCCGTCCATAAACTGTCATCACAGTTGGTCAATTTATTACTCTTATTTATTTTATTTGTATGAATTTGTTGCCATTTTAATAACCTTTTCTCTCTCTTTCCATTTTTTTTATAGTTTCCCCCTGAAATGGTCACATTTTGTTGTTGACTTTGTTTGCGACAAGGACCAATGATCACGGTCATGTGCAACAGTAATTGAAAAGACTCTCCATCGCGCTACACGTCCACCAGACACCTTCTCCTCGACCACCCGGAAAACCATGATCTCTGCCACCAAGACTGGCTGCTGCTCATCGTCATCGACCAAAAGAAGAAGAACCACAGTTAGAAATGTAGCAGAAAAACAGCGGCATCTTTGCAAAATCTCATCATCAAAATGCAATAGTACAACAACTACAAAATTATTACTAGTGATAAGTGTGATAGTGGTGATAGTGATTGGATGTGGTGATGTGTCCGAGGCCAAAGTGAGAAGAGATGGAAAAAGTGCTAATAGTGATAGTTTAGTTGACTACGATAATCTTAGGGATGTTGTTAAATTGACTGACGACTCTGGCGACAGCAGCAGCAGTTCGAGGAGGTTGAAGCGGCGGATCCCTCTCTACCAGAACGAGTTTGCCGTGTACATACCGAACGGTGCCGAAGTAGCTGACAGCATCGCTCATAAACATGGATTCGAAAACATGGGACAGGTAAACGCGCGCGCGAGCGATACTCATTTAACGACAGACACCAATAAACTTATGTATCTAACGAAATTAATTTTGTAATTTAATGGCACAACTTTTATGGAATTTGTTCTACTTTGGATTACAAATTAAATTAAAATTATAAATAATATAGCATTTCGAAGAAAGGTTAGAAACATTGCCAAATTTCGGCTTTAATTATATAAAAATGAGATCTAAATCATTAATTTTTTAATCAATAAATTTCTGAAAAAGGTCCCTAAATAAATTAATATATTTGACTATATTTATTTATTAAGCTATTTTCAATTAATTAATCAGTTTTAATGTGTAATTTAATTCAAGAATATTATTTGATTTTTAAATAACCTTATCAAAGACCTTCTTGAGAAATCTTTAAATAAGCTCTTCCAATGAAATGGCTCTTTTACAAAGTATGTAAAGTGCAATCTTTTCAAATTTATTTCCCTTGAATTTTGTTATGTTTGAGATGATTACAGAAATTGTAGTTTTCCATAAGTCTTAATAGCTATTTCTTATAATTTTTTGTAATTAAATTTTCCTTTTAAAAAGAACATTTATTTTTAAATTTGGCGATTTAGTTATTAAACTATATGGGTAATATTTTATCAAATAAGTAATGAACAAGACATAATTTTAAAAATTTATAATAACTATGAAGAAATCAAAAACTATTAGATTGTCCCATATGAAACTATATACATCAAGCTCAAATTTTCAAACACTGTTGTTTTCAAACTGTTGTTTTCCAATAGTTTTAATTGAAACAAAGTAATTTTTAAACTATATAAAATTGCATATTAGAAAATAATTTTGTGTTTAAAAGTCTTTTTTAATTTGCGAGTAGGAATACTACTTTTGTTATCTTTTTCGTACAAACATTTAAATTAAAATAAAATTGTTCTATTGTTTTATTAACCTAAATATCTTCACAAATAATTTACACGTTTATTAAATTTAAAAGAACACGTGTATTTCCAAAACAGTTTTCCATTAATCGTTATTAGAAATAGAGAAGACGGTGTTCTTCACTGTCAAGTTTTGAAGGTCATAGTAGTTAAACCTTATAATTTATCTTATATTAATTGGTAACATATATACGAGTAACTATTCAAATAATAAGTGAAAACTGCATTACAATGAAAGTTATTGTTTTGATGAACAAGCTCAATTGACAGTGTAAAGTTTTATATGGGACAATCTAATATTAATATTTGAATTACAATTTTATTTGAATTAATTTATATCGTATTACATACATTGTGTGCAACCCAATTAAATTATTTCAATAAAAAGACATTTTTTAAAAATCAGAAATCGAAATACCCCTTAACATAAGCACTACTTGCGTATAGAAAATTTATTGAATCGTTTCAAAAATGTATTTGTGGTAAAATGATTTAATATAATTTAATGCTAAAGCGCCTCATAGCCGAGTGTTAATGCACTAGATCCTTTTTTAACCGGTGGAGGTGATATTAATTGAGTATATAATACACAAAAAATAGTCACTGAAATTTTAAAACCCGTTGGTTGAGGATGCGACTTCCCATGTTCCTAACATTAATTAAAAGGGAAATTTAATGTAAAAGCATAATTTATTGAAAATAAGAATATAAAATAATTGAAATAACGTATTTCATTGATTTTTCTAAAGACCATTAACAACTTATTCTTTGTTTGGCATTGGAAGCCGCTTTTGACTCAAATGATTGACTTATAAATTGTAATTTAAATAAGGGGATGATGTTAATTTTTTCGGTCAACAATTTTGTTTTGATTATAATTTACTCAAGATCAAGGGCGAGTAAAAAATATTGATTATTCTAATTTATTGCACAAAGAACAAAAATCGACTATTGAATGTTTAAATTGCTGAGAATTGTGGAATTTATATATATCGTTATAAATTGTTCTATATATTTTTTGTTAATTTGAAAAGGTTGTTACAAAACCAAATCATGTAGTATTAACATGTAGGAAATGTTATAATTTCGCTAGAATTGCTGTTAAGTCATTTCTGGTGTAAATAATGTGGCCATAAAATTCACACTTGACATACACTGGCATAAATTTACTGGGTGTGTGTATGCGTTTAATGTGGTAAAATCTGTCAATATCCCTAATTACATTTCTATCCCATTTCACAGATTGGAAGTCTGAAGGGGTACTATTTATTCCATCACAGACACGTGTCCAAACGGTCTATAGTAACTAGCAAGAAGCACCACGATTCTCTGAATTCCGAGCCGGAGGTATTTATTTGCTTATTTAATGTTGTATAGCTGGCGGCAAAATAATATCGTATACTTTCCATTTCTCTGTGTTTGTGTGGTGTTGTGTACGGTGTTTTTGTGGATAAATCTAGGTCAGATGGATGCAACAGCAACACGAGAAAATCCGCAAAAAGCGCGACTATACAAATGTAGATTATACGCTTGCAAATCAAAGAGCAGCTTTATTGCGAAACATTGCTCCAGAGTCACGTGTCGAGTATAGAGACACTGCCCAACACAATATTTTTCCCGATCCACTTTACAAAGAACAATGGTACCTGGTAAGATTCAATCCGATTCGCAAAAATTGTTGTTTTGGCCAACAGCTTGATGCTTATTATGAATAATATTGGCAATTGCAGAACGGTGGAGCCAAAGACGGTCTGGACATGAACATTGGTCCAGCGTGGCAGAGGG